>CM021102.1:625705997-625960590 GCA_007115665.2 Sequoiadendron giganteum
CTTATATGAACATAGTCACCTATAACCTCACTCAAGCATTTTAATTAATTCCTTGAATTAAAGACAAAATGATAATCACACACCATAATAGTGAGATGAACAGAATAACCCTTGATCATTTTATTCAAGATAGTAATATATTCATACAATGAAGATACATGACCTTGAAATGAGTAATTTTCATTTAGATGCTAGTACTGTCTTGAAAATCAAGTACCCATGAAACTAAAACCTACAATAGAATGACACCAAATGGTGCAGAAGCACACCTAAGCTAACCTCTATGTTTGTTATTTTGGCTTGTACTTGACTCTAGCCAAGTCAGGATGTTAGTTTGTTTTTAGACCTTAGAAGGTCATTGCTTTTGTGGGCTAGGTGAGTTAGTCATTAGGACTAAGGTCACACAAATAGCCAGTGTTAGTAATTTAAGTTTTCTTAATGTTAGTTGTCTATGGGAGATTAGAGTCTTAAAGATTTTCTAAACACTTAGTGGTTGTTGTAAAGATGCCTTAAGGCCATTAAATGAGTTGGTTCCTCAAAATCTAGAGGGAATAGTGGTCCTAAGAAATAGGATCAAGGCATAGAGAAAGATGCCAAATGTTGTAAAGAAGTTAGCATGGGCATGCAACTCGGTTACCTTTGGATTCCCTTGAGAATAGGAAGTGGGAGATTGGCCAACAGACCCTAGAATCATGGGGATGGCATCTATTATGATCCAAGACTCGAATCTCATGACATGATGTAATTGGTAATTAGTTTTTGAAAGTAAAATAGAGAGCTTTGCAACAGTGTTTTCAAGAACAACCCGAACTTTTGTGATGAAAAAGATGCTTAATGGATTGAGAGACTGAGTTTAGTATTTGTTTAGTGTTCTATAGGATTATCTTAGTTTTTTTCATTTGATAAGCAAGTTGTTTAGAGTAGGATATTTGGTGTTAGGCAAATTGTTTTGGTTTTAAGTTGGTGCTTTCATGGCTCCCCCATGAAATCTAGCCTTGGGAAACACCTAAGAATAGGTGGAAATGTTAGGGGAGTCATTAGTGTATATAGATTTAGGATTAGGAAGCATGAAAGAGTGGAGAGCTCTTTTTATCACTAGTCTCTAGGTGAGCAGACAGAGCCCGGTTAGAGGTCTAGGAATGTCTTTGAAGATTTCTTGTAGGGTAAAGAGGTACTATACGAAACAAGTACAGGTTCAAGTAGGGTTTCATCATAGCTCATCATACTAGGTGGACTGAGGTCATGTCAATCATTTAGTTTATGGTTTGAGCAGGTTCGAAGCAAGATTACAGTCAGTCCTAGAAATTAGGCCTTTTAGCCCTATTGTCCTAAGTTGTAGGAAACTAGTGTACAGAGGTTGTCAGGCCCTAAGCCCCATTGAACCTTTTAAAACTTCTAAATGAATATCCAAATATGCCTTTAGTTTTGTAGGGTCTTTGGAAAAATTTAGCAAGAATTGACAAAATAGGACTGGTAAAGGCTACAAGGAATAGGCCTGTTTAAGGTCTCAAATGGTGAAACATTAAACCTGATAAGGATAGGGTTGAAGAATCTTCTAAAATGGTTCAAATATGCAAGGTTATGAATGTTTTCAATAGGATGGGCACCCCTGCAATGAAGAATGACATTTGTGAGAAGTTAGCACTTAGAACTTTCTAAGTGAGGAAGAGAAATTGAACTTGTCAAATGGTGTTAGTCCTCCAAGGTGAAGCACAAAGGATAGAACTCTTAGAGAAGAGTTAGAATTGGACTTAGTTAATCATCTAAGCCAATCAAGACCTAGAGGAGACTAGGTTCCTAGAAGAGACAAGCTGGGTCTCTTAGTTGCAGTGCAAGCAAGCCTTGGAACACTCACATCACCAAACCTAAGAATAGTATCTTCACTATAATATCAGGCTCTTTACAAATTCGCTCTGCAACTTCAGTTAGACTTGACCTAAAGATATCTAACTTGCTAACTGGCCATATTTTTGGTCCTGAAATCCTTCTTATAGGGAAAATGAAGGAGCAACAAGCATCAGACCAGAGATACACCTGTCACTAGTCACTTGGACCGCCTTATGACATTTCAAAAATTGGTTACAACAACTGAGTCTCTGGAGAATCTTCTTGTTCATCCTGTCCACTGGAGAATAATTGTTGCATTTTCCAAACTTTATAAACTTGCACCAAAACTGCCACCAAGACATAGCCAAAACTTGTTATAACCATAACCGCTGAGCTATTAACTGTCGGTTGTAGACTCTGTCCTATTCTTGTTCAGTTAAGTACTTTTCTACCCATCCTTGATATTCCTCATCCGTTGGCCAATTAAAATTTACCACCTAATTTACCTTTGCATTGTAAGTTGTATACTTTACTACTACTTGATTTACCTCCCTTTCAAAAAATTCCAAAAATGTGCTAGTGTTAATGATTTCATCTACCTTGTCCTGCCATTGCTGCAGTGATCTAACATTTCCTTGGGCATCTACAATATCTGGTAAAGATGTGCCACTCCAGTCATCAAAACTCTTTACCAACTCTTTAATCCTCTTGCTCAAATCATCAGGTAAGGCCTGGAAACCTTGCAGTGACTTCACAAAGTCTTGAGTAGGCCTTAATTGTTGAGGCCTATTAGCTACATTTTGAGAATTTTATTTCCAGATTTTGTTGTCCAAGTTCAATATTCTGATTTTAGGAGTATAACAATTGGAAATCATTGTAAATTCAGAATTTAATAATTTCTGGAATTAGCATTTGAAAGTGTTTTTTGGGGTCATTAACTTCAGACTATCTTCTCTTTTGTGGGGGTGGTTGCATGCCGATTTCTTTTGGTGTAAAATATCATAATTATTATATTTTGTTACTTGTGTATGATTAAAAATTATTGGAGTGCGTGTGAGTTTGATATTTTTTGAAGATCTAAATATTCAAGCTTGGTAAAGAAAAATCATGTCAGGTAATATTAGTCCAGAACAAAATGAAGAGACAGTTCCTAGATTATGGGCTATATTGAAAAGAAAGGGTGATGGGAAATGTTATTGTCCTTGCAATAATTGCAAGGGCTTAAAGACTAGAAGACTTTTAATCACAACAGCTGAGAAACATTGTAGGCAGCATGGTCACGTTGAAGGGGGGCATGATTATTGTCCATTGGTAAGTTGTTCATTATATGTGTTTATATTGATTGAATTTGTAAATGTTTATATTGTTTTAACATTTGATATATATATATAAAATCACTTGATCATGTTCATGGTTTATTTGTGTCTATCATTATTATAAAGGTGGGACGGCCTAAGGCACATGATATGAATTATCACGGCCCAAAGAATGTGGTTTTGCAAGCGGAGAAACATGGAGCTGTGAATATCGAAGATGAAGTTAATAATCCTATGGAAGAAGATGATCATGCACTAGAAAACACAATTGAAGATGATGGTACAAATACATTGATCCATGACACATGTAGTGGCACATCTGATCATGTTGATCGAGATGACTTTGATGATGTTCATGATTTACCTATACTTGAGAAGGCATATGAGCCACTTTATGAAGGCTCCCAAACAACTCTTCTTTCTGTTGTATTGTTGCTGGTGAACTTGAAGGTTATGAATGGTTTATCCAACAGATCAATCTCATGGATGTTAAGGTATGTCATATATGTAATTTTTTTCATCTATTTTAATTATTGTTAGTTCATCGCTAGTAAATAAAGGATGAAGTATGTACCTTTAATATTCTTTATATTAAGAAGTTATTTTTTGTTGTAGATTGATTGGTGAATTTTTGTTACCACCATCAAATATTTTACCTCGCTCATACCGAGATTTATCTGGCATTATGAAAGATATTGGAATGGAGTATCAAACAATAGATGCATGTCCCAATGATCATATTATATATCATAAACAACATGAATTTGCAACAGAATGCCTAGAATGTCATATCAGTAGATATCGAACAAATCAACTAACAAAAAAGGTGTCTCGTAAGGTTCTTTGTTATATTCCCATTATTCCATGTATGCAACAATTATTTAGGTGCAAAAGCTTAGTGCAATTTATGGATTACCATGCACATAATAGAAGTGGAGATGAGATTCTTCGAATGCCTATAGATGGTTCTGCATTTAGGGACATGGAGGAAAAATGGCCACACTTTAAAGAAGAACCTCGTAATCTCATGCTTTCATTGGCAGCAGACGGTGTCAATCCATTTGGAGAGCTGAGATCTATTTACTCGGTATGGCCTATTTTTGTTATCAACAATAACATTCCTCCATGGATGTCAATAAAGAGGGAGCACATAATGTTGGCAATCATTGTTCCAGGTATTTGTTTACATCAATTTTATTTAACGTAGTAGCATCTCATTTGTCTTATTTGTTGCATAATGACTTGTATGTTTTTTCATTTAATAGTCATGTACATGAATTTATATATATTGCAGTAAAATGGTTATAATAATTATGTAATGTTTATGTTCATTCAACTAGGTAAGTACCAAATTAAAGATATGCATGTATATATTGAGCCTCTTATCAATGAGTTACTAAAGTTATGGAATGGCATCACTATGTATGACGTATCTAGACCAATAGGACAAAGACAATTTCAATTCCATGCAATGCTTGTATGGACAATTCATGATGCCCAGGGCTAACACATTTTTCTGGTATGTTATAATGTTCGACTGCATGACTTTAATGATATTTAATTTTATGAATTAGATATCATGCATGATTTTTTATAATAATCTATTCATTATATATAATTATAAAAATTGACATATTTAATCCAATTATATATGATTTGCAAGTCTTCAAACAAAGGGACAATTTGCATGTCCAATTTGTGGTCCAAAGATGAAGTCTTGTCATTCAACAAGTTTAAGAAAGTAGGTGTTTGATGAGTATAGGCACTTCCTCCACAGAAATCATAAGTATCGAACTACTGAAAAAACATCTTTTCAATGGGAAAGAAGAGACTACATCAAAACCACGAAGAATGACACCTCACCTATGGAAGTTGGAATATAATAGAATTAATCGTCTAGATTATATGTCTGATCAAATTGTTTATCTATCATTTATGATATGTTTTGAATTTTTATTTTTATTTTGTGATCATGTTGTAATTGACAATGATTGTCGTTGTTAATTTGTTTAACTTATATGCTTCATGAAGGTCGTCAAGGCATTAATGGTTAGCTTCCACAGGGACTAAAAAGTTATCCCAGACAATTTAGTAGGTTGGCCTACTATGAGCAACTACAAATTGTCCATTTGTTTGATACAATGCATATCAGAAAGAATATGATAGAAACGTTATGGAAAATATTGGATGGAAGGCATGACAAAGAAAAAATTGTCAAAATTTGTAGTGACATTCAGGAAGCGAGTCATGCAATGAAAAATGTCATTCAATTAAATAGCGATGGAGACCAAATTAATTTAAGTGCCCTTCCTTGGTTATTAACAAAGCAGCAAAGCAATGCTATAAAACAAGTCATACGAAAAATTTGATTTCCCACAAGATTTGCTACCAACATAAACAATATCATAACAAAGAAAGGTGAATTTGGGTCAGGGATGAAAATGCATGATTGGCATACCTTCGTTAAGGTAATTATTCTGGTATATTATATATATATTTGTATACTGCATGTACTTTTCAGTGTATTATGTTTACTACTTTTGGAAAAATATTAATGAAAAGATCATTTTATAATTGTTGTAGTACATGCTACCTCTATCTCTCCCAGACAACTTCGACAACAATGTCAAGCAAGTTATATATGATCTTGGAAAATACATGAGGTAAGTAACAATATTTGTTCAATTCGTTGTATATTTTTGTTAAATCTCATTAATATATTTGTGCCTTGAATCACTTGTAGATGGCTGTCATCTAAAGCAATCCATAAAGAAGATATAAATTATTGGAAGAGAAGAATTCCTCATCTAATGTGTGAAATGCAAAAGTGTCTACCTTCAAAAATTTTCAATGCACAAGAACACTACCTCATACACCAAGTTGAGGAGATTGAATTGTGTGGACCTATACACACAAGGTCAATGTGGATGGTTGAGAGGCACTTGAAATTTTTGAAGGCTTTGGTTAGACAGAGAGCACATCCCAAGGGTTCTATGGTGGAGGGATACATGGTATACCAGACCATGGTGTACATTACTGAATATCTTCCTAAGTTTGCAGCAAAGATCCATGTAGATCACATTTGGGATCCCAACTCCATTAACAAATTCGAAGGGGAGTACTTGATGGGGAAACGTAGATTGAGGAAAGTGTCAAGTAATTATAAGATGGTCATGGAGATTGGTGTAAGTGTTCCAAGGCTTTCTTGCACAACTAGCTAAGAAGACCTTTCCTTGTCTTCTTTTGGGAACCTAATATTTTCTAGGTCCTTGTTAGGCCTAGATGATTAACTAAGTCCTAATCCAACTCCTCTCCAAGAGTCTCACACCTTGTGCTTCACTTCTAAGGACTAACACCACTTTGTTATGTGCAAACTCTCTCCTACACTTAGAAGACTCTAAGTGCCAACATCACACAAACATTGAATTGATTGCAGGGGTGCCAAACACATTGGAAACATGCCATGTACCTCCAAATGGATCCATTGGAGGATCTCCAAACTCTTTTCCTACCAGTTTCAAGAATTGGTCTTGAGGAGGCCTATTTCTTCTAGCCCTTGACAAAGACCTTTACTTCATTCCTACCAAAACTTTCCAAACAACTTAAAAAACCAATTCCACATTCGAATACCCTTGTGGATTTTCTAAAGGATTCAAAAGATTATATACTCCTAAGTCCTTCGTACACTGGTTTCCTATTATCTAGGTTAAATAGGGCTATTAGGTCTAGTTTGTAGGACCCCACTGGTTTTCTTGCTCAAACCTCAGTCAAATCGATTGATAGAACCTCAATCCTTCTAGCATGTTAGGATATGTCTATACCCTACCTAGAACTATACTTGTTCTGTACTGTACCTCAATCCCCTGCCTAAATTCTTCAATTCATTACTGTCAAACCTCTAACTGGGCATTCTAAGCTCGCCTAAGACTTGACATTAAACACAACTATTCCACTCTCCATGACTCCTAACTCTACATATGTATAGACCAATGGCTCCCATAACACATCCATCTACCCTCAGGAAAATCCCGCGACTAGATTTCATGGGGGAGCCATAAAAACACAAGCTGGTAAGGACAGGACCAGTAAAACCCTTAAACCTTAACCTATCTATTCAAGACACTAAAACAACTTAAATCAACTTACTTGCAGAATGAAAAAAGTTTAATACTATCCCATGAACATGACTCTAACACTAAATCAAAACATCCAATTCACTTAGTATCACTGTCACTCAATAACACTCAAAGTTCACATAAAAACAGAAATTGTAGAGTTATCTGCTATTCCAAAAACTTGATTACAATCTCCCTCTTTCTTGAATTCAAGTTTGCTTCATATTACATGCCATTCACCATGTTTGTAGGGTATGTTGGTCAATCCCCCACTCCTATCCTTTAGGGGATCCTATGTAACCGAGTTGCATGCAACATTTGCCATAATGGCAACTGTTGTCATGACAATTTTGTAACAACATTTGGCAACTCTGTCATTATGCCACCTTCCTAACTCTTAGGACCTCTATCTCCTATATTTCAAGTAACCAACACAATTAAAGGCCTCATGGCATCTTTCTAACATCATTCATGTGTTTAGAACACATTTACGACTCAAATCCCAACTTAAGCTACTAAGGCTAAGCAATTTAAAAACTATTAACAATGACTAACTTTGGTGACCTTAGTCCTAATGACTAACTCACCTAGCCACAACAATGACCTTCTAAGGTCCAAAACAAATATACAATTACTCTGACTTGGCTAATGTCAGATACAAGCCCAAAATATCCTAACTATGGAGGTTAGCCTAGGTGTGCTCCTGAACTAGAGATTAATTAGAATACATTTTACATTTGGTTTTTATGTATATTGTACTTATAAATTAAGGTCGTATACCATGGCAATTAACTAATTATACGTCGTTTGTGAATTTTTTTTTTTTTGATATAGTTGGTCGAGAGTGGGATGCACTACATTTGTACGTCGCAAACAATCTTGATTGGATGATGGTATGGATTGAACGATGTCAACAATCTAGTCGCGCATTAACATGGGAAGGTATGGCTTCATTGGTTAAAGAAGCTCATCGTAATGGAGATTCCAATGTTACACCAAGGGAAATTGATTTAGCATATGGTTTAAGAGATAAATAGGTATGTATAAATATATTAATCACCCATATTATTTAATTATTTTAAATTATATTGATGTATATATATGTTGAGAATTTTTTCTTTGCATACATTCAGCCAAGAATAAATATGTTTATCAACTGATGATATTGCAATAAGTTTTGCATGTTTGACATATTGCAGGTGAAACACCACAAGGCTATGTGGTGCAATGGTCATAAATTTTGAATCAAAAAGTTGGATGACACAAAGAAAACTTGTGATTCTGGGATAACTGTAGTCTTCCAGGCGACTAATGTTTCATCTAGAAGCGACATACATCTAGAAGTCTCAGAAAATCAATACTATGGGATTTTGGATGATATACTTGAGTGTGACTTTAAGTCCTTTAAATTAGTTTTGTTCGTCGTCCTATAGTATAGGCTACAATTAAATGAAAATGATCCCGAGAGAACTATTATTGAACATGATAATGGATTTACCATGGTTAATACAAATTATTTTGAGCGAGTTGGAAATGAGCCCTATGTTCTTCCAAGCCAATATGAGCAGGTATTTTACTCAGAGGTTCTAGGTAAAGTGGGTTGGTCATATGTTGTTAGACATGATCCAAGAGGAAGGTCGGTAAATTATAATGTGGTGGAAGAAGAAGATACTAAAGAAATAGAAGATGATGTAGATGATGATCAGGATCAACAGTTAGTTGATGATGTGCCTAATGAAGATGTCAAAGAGGAGGAACTAGATCATGATGATGTAGGAGTTAATGTTCATGAAGATGATATCCATGTGGATGATGACATTATTGAAACTGATATCAATGATGATGATGATGATATGACCAATCCTTACAATGTTGAATCTAGATCGGATGATACAGACAAAGAGTTGGATGAAGAAGAAGATCAATGACATTAATTTGTATTATCTATTTGATATTAATTTCTTGAAAGAATTATATTTGACTTATGTGGTTACATAATTAATTTATGATTTTTTTAATTTTAATTATATTTGAATTATATTAGAATATGTTCAGTTAACATATGTAAAAGATAAAATGGATAAACCAAAAGATGAAAGCGTGAGACCACTGCCTTGTTGGGTGTATGGAGTCTACTGAAGATCTATACAAGTGTAATCTATGATGGCAATAATTCAAAGTGTTTGGCACACAAATGTAGTTTATAACTTATATAAATGTGCAAGTAAATGACTGACAAACTCTACTTGAGATAGAATGACAATCCTTGTTATGTGATTATTCTTATTGATACAATCAATACTCTTTAGTTATTGTGATTGACTAGGAGGGTTTAATCTTTACTTCAAAGAACCAAATAATCACATCACACAAATACAGAAAATGTGTATCGGTAAACTAAATATATATATATATGCTTGATATATCAATTTAAACAACAAAAAAGCATCAATAGTATCAACTACTTTGAGCAGGAGATGATTACAGTGACATTTCACCACATAAGATAGTCATTTAATTTGCAATTTGGCAGCAAGCTCTAAGCTAAGACAAACAGACACAGAACCATACAAACACATACGATATAGGTCAGTGCCATATACTATTGGGGAGTCGAATTAATTCACAAATATTTAGATTTCCATAACAGGTTCAAACACATAACATATAAGATCTCTGACAATATTGCATTACAAGAGTGTCAATTTCTATCCTAACTCAATACTTCTTATCAAATCCCTTTACAAACATATCCATCTATGACTCCATCCAAGCATTTTAATTTACTCTTTGATTTAAAGCAAAAATGGAAATCATACACACCATGATAACAGTGAGATGAATGCCATAACCCTTGATTATATTATTCAAAATTGTGATATGTTTATACAAAGGAGAGCCATGAGCTCTAAATATATCATTATAACTGAAATGCTAGTACTATCATGAAACATCAAACCTTCATGCTGTTGGAACTGTCAAATTTTGACAAATTCATTATTTCTTCATGATTATTAGTCTCTGAAAAAAGATTCATAATGCAGACAAAAATATCCTCACATAGCATATTTTACCAAAATCCGATTTAAAATTGTGCCATAACGCCCCATAAATTTCATCTGACATTAAAATCTTTAGATATGAAAATATTGGCACAAGTTGATGCAGGTCTCATCGATGATAATATACATATCCTAAATGTATCAGCAAGACAATGCAAGGGTCACACCAATCAAGTTATACACAGAGAGAATGTGGGTTTCTATATCTTATTGGCAAGACAAAAAGTATCGACGAGACGATGTAAGGTCACATCGTGCTAAATTACCTTTTGCCGATTGGAGTAACGTAAAGTCTATCGAAGAGACTTTGGTCATTGAAGAGAGATTTTAAAACACTACTCGTAGCATTATAAGTCTTGCCGATAAAGAAAGGGGAGGACTCACTCAGTGAGACAAATGATGCCAGGGAGAATTCGGAAAGTCTTATCAACCCCTCGGGTTACACTAATAGAACTGAGCATACGAAGATAAAGGGTGTCGAGAAGACAATGCACATGGTCTCACCGAAGAAAAAGCGTATCGATGAGACATGTCACCGTGGGGAGATCTAAGAGACATCACGGCAAGTATCATTTTGTTGAAAAAACAAATACTTGGTCATGGAAACATAAGTCAATAAAGTGGGCGATAGTTTTTTTAGTGAATGTCATGGTGATAAAAAAGTAGAAAGAAAGAAACTATCGGGGAGACTTGTGATGTAAGAGAAACTACAAGACATCTTAGTGCATGGGTGAACATTGAACAGGTGGACTGGCCAAAGGTTTGAAATGTCTTATCGATGTTATTGTATCAGCGAGACATTAAACGGGTCATACCAATAAAGTTATACACTAGGAGAATGCGGGTTTGTATTACTTATCAGCAAGACAAAAGGTATCGGCGTGATGGTGTAAGGTCATATCGAGCTAAGTTACCTTTTGCCGATTGGAGAAAAGTAAAGTCTATCGGAAAGACTTTGGTCATTGGAGAGAGATTTGAAAACACTAGCCGAAGTGCTATTGGTCTTGCCGATAAAGAAAAAGGAGGACTCAATCGGTAAGACAAATGATGTCGAGAAGAGTTCATAAAAGTCTTACCGACCCCTCGGGTTACACCGACAAAATTGAGCATGCGGAGATAAAGGGTATTGATAACATGATGCTCGTTGTCTTGCCGAAGAAGAGGCATATCGGTGAGACATGTCACCGCGGGGAGATTTAAGAGACATCACAGCGAGTATTATTCTATCGCCAGAACAAATTGCTTGGTCTCGGTGACATACTCAATAAAGTGAACATCTCAGTGAGACAAAGTACTTTCAGAGTAAGGCAAAGAACCGTTGGCCCAATTCATTAAGTCTGAGTGATCGTTGTTTCTGTGAAAGTCATGGCGATATAAAAGCAAAAGGAAAGAAACTATCAGGGAGACTTGTGATGTCAGGGAAACTGCAAGACGTCTTGGTGGGTGGGTGATCATTGAACCCTGATGTGATAGCGAGAATTTTGAAAAAAAAATTTGTAGCATTCATGTCTCAATTGGTAAAAGACATTAATGGCGCCACGAAGTGTAGGAGATTTTGCATATCAGGGTATGATCAATTGAAATCATTGTCTCACAGAATTCAAAAGTGAAGGAGAGCAAGGGAACCAATAGAGCAATTAAGGCATTCACCTGGCTTGAGTTTGGAAGAAGTTACAGTAAGTTTCTCGTCCTCTTAGAATTCATAAAAATTTGAATTATGGAAGGCACTGGTTCAGGAAAACTAAAGGGAAGAAAACCCGGGGAGGGAAGCCAATCAAAAGCAAAAAAGCAAAAGATTGAGTTGCAACCAGAAGGTACTGAAAGGAAGCTAAATCAAAACCTCATAGACCAGTTACCTAGTTCTGGACCTAAAGCTAGGCGTTTTGCGCAGCTCAAAGTGGAAGTTGACAAATTGGATGACAAATGCAAATTTATAGGTGATGTTTGGACTCCGATTGGAGGCTATGAGTTATTCAATTTCCATTACCACAAGAGAAATCGCTTTGAGCCAGTATGCAATCCATGGAGGCTCAATTTAGGGAAATTAGTGTGCCCTAATGTTTTTATTAACGTCGTACTGGTAAAATTGCTGGCCAGACACTATGATTCAAAAAAGAAAGCTATATGTGATTTGTCAAGGAATCCATTGATACATGTATCTGAGAATGCAATTGCTGAGGTTTTCAGAATGGAAGGAATATGTAGTGACAAAGTAGTGAGTGAAGAGCTCGATAGTGAGTTCAAAAGGATGGACACCATTTATAAAGGGTGGAGGTTACCTCTGCACAAAATTAGGTGTCATGGCAAACCTACTCCAATGGAAGACAGTGAGGGGCCACCCTTTCATGTAGACCTCTTCGAACCTTACCTAAAATATACTTACTACTTAGTGGGACAGGTATTAGGGATGGAGGTACCTGAGCATATGGCGGTTGTTCCCATGCTGATTTCTGCAGACATTCAGTACCATAATTTCAGATCATTTGACTATGCTGCACATGTTTTTAAGGAACTGGATGTAGGTTTGATGGCGATAAAGAGTGGTGCTTCTGTTCTCCATCTCAGAAATTACTCACTGCTGATGCACTTAGTGTTGTATTTTGGACAAGAGTTAGGTTTATAGCCCCAAGAGCTGAGGATTCACAATCTGACAAGGAAGGTAGGCCATTGCCTGTTCAATTATGGACTGCTATTTGGGACAGCAGGTTTTCCAATTCAAATTTCTTGCATTTTGAAGAATTCTTTGTGAAACCCTTGTATATATTTTTTATCCATCCTTGTGATTATTCTTTATCTGAACAAGTAAAAAGGTTTCTTAGGCCTAGAGATTACAATGGACCAATTAACCACAACTGGGGGGATTGGTATTACTTAGAGAATGCCACAATGATTAGGGTTTATGGCTTTGAGGATACACCTTTCATTCTACCCAAAACTATCCTAGATAGAATTGCATACCTTGAAATTGTTAGGCAAATGGATTACTCTAGTGTTATGAACTTAAGTTCATATTGGAAACAGGCTTTTATGCCCAGTACATTGTGTTTTAGTGATTTCACTGTATTAGCCAAGGAAGGTTATGATATGATTCTAGACAAATTATTGCACTACAACATGAGCAGAGCACCAGTGAGAAAGAACTTTGATCCAGAAGGGTATATCCACTCTGCCAGACAAAAAGTAAATCTCGGAGGGTACCATCATGTTCCCTTTAAATCTGATGACATAATCAGAAACCTGGAGGCAGAGGAAGCTGAAATTATGATTGAAAAACATAATCAGGAGTTGGTGGATGTTGAGTTGTTATCCTCCATTAAGGGGATATCAGAAATAGACAGGCCACAAAGCTCATCTGGGAAAGTTTCAGGAATGAAGACTCAGGAGTATGCCTATGTTGCCAGAGAAACAAATGTTGAGGAAACCATGGATGTAGATACAAGACATGAAGACTATAGGTCTTTCATATCAGATGATGAGTTTATAAAGACCTCAGAGTTTAATACATTTTTATATAAGCAAAAAGGGAAAGAGATAAGGGGACAGGTTGACAATGTCACTCTAGGGAATGAGGATCAACTATTAAAAAGCTTAAAGGATGAAGTGGACAAAGAGATGATTGAAACGACCCCTAAAAAGGGGAGGGAGCTGCTTGAAAAGGTAGGTGTTATGATTTTTCTAGGTTTGGATATGAATTCTGCATTAGTTTTTGATAGTTTCTTAAAAGATAACAATGCTACCCACAAGCTCAGTATAGAGAAGGTGATGGAGGTATACACAGGATCAAGATACAATCTTGATGATGAAACATTGATGATTTGGGCCTTGTATCCTCCTCATAAGAAATCAATTGTTATTGATACTGAAAAGGTATTTGGACATGTCATGACCCTGAAGGCTGGGGAGGTTGATCCTATAGCGACTGCTGATATTGGGATAAATATAGCCAAGTTGAATAAATCCCAAATCCAAGCATTGATAAGGGAAAGGGAGATGTACAAAACCAACAATGAGAGGATGTTGAGAGAGAATGAATGCTTGAAAGACTTGGTAGGTGGTGTAACAAAACCAACAAGGATGCTCACTCAAGGTGAGAGTTCATAGAAAAAAGACTATTGGGAAGGGTCAACTGCATACTCTCAAGGGAGAATGGATGCATTTGCTGCAATAATAAAAAAAAGGCAAGTTGTTTTAACCACTTGGTTAAATAAACCCTAGGGAAAACATTCACAGTACGTAGATGCAATAAAGGAACACAAGAGAGTGGATTGTAGAATTCAAGAAAGAATTGAGGAATTGGAAGAGGACACTACTAGTAATGAAGAGATTGAAAATGCCAATCGTATTATGGATAGGCACAGGGATTTCTATGTGGAGTTACAAGGGGATATGTAGGAATTGACAGAGGCTGCCGAAGATAGATTCACCAAGTTATGTGATGATGAAGGGAAAATGAAGGAAGCGACTACATGGAAAAGTGAGTGCAAAACAATACTCCAAGGGATGCTAGAGACAACCACTGCAAAAGATGTGATATTGGATGCAGCATGTGAGCAAAATGAGCAAATGATAATGATGGAGATTGTGATCCGTGATGCATTGGGAGATGCCGACACTCATGAGTGCCAGGATTATACGGAGCATATGTCTGTAGTCCATTTGTGGCTCAAGAGAAATTAGTTAATAGTGGATTTGTTAAACCTTTTATGCTTTAAACCTTTTTGAAAAGGCACGTCCTTTTGCAAACTGATGTATAAGTATCCGTTGTTGGATAAATTTAAGGGGTAGAAGATAGAATTAGAATAGGATAGACTATTGTAAGCATTAAATTTTTTAGAAATGATGACATTCAAGGAGACTATGTTGCATGTATGAACTTTGAAGGAGATAATGAAAGACTGTTGATTTAGTGGCTTCATTCTGGTATCAATTGTTTGTTGGATTCTCGTGATTATTTGATTGTCTCCAATCTGATGTTTCTTGGTTGTTTAAATTGAAGTATAAAGTATATATTCTATTTATCAATACACATTTGTTATTTTTTTTGTGATTTGGTTTATTGGATTCTTTAAAGAAGAATTAAAATTCCTTTCAATAAATTATAGTAATCTGGGAATGCCATTTGGATCATTCAGAAGAATCGGATTATTAGATTCAATATTCTGCCTCAACTAGGGTTTATCATTTACACTCTTGCATGTTTATACCAGTTGTAAACTCATAGTTATATGCCAAAAAATTAGAGGACCTACTAGATATAAACCATTCATTAAAGGCTTTCATTTGAATCCGTTTTACCCAATAAGGCACTGGTCTCCCTTACTTACATTACATTAGTTTTATTCATTTCATTTAACATCTCTTAATTGAACATATTAATTCATACCTTGATATTGCATATACAATTTATACCAAAGTAGGATCATATCTTTCCACTGTTAAATTGCCATTTGTGGATAGTTAGATCAAGTAGGAAACATAAATTGAACATATTAATTTAGTATAAGAGTCAACCAATCATAAGGAAAACATAATATGAAGATGAATTTTCTCAAATCTTGTGGTTGTAGATGCCCTTTTGAAATCTATGCAAAATGTGGGAGGATAGACAAAGCTCATGAACTATTTGACACAATTCCTCGAATAATTGTAATCTCATGGAATGCACTCTAATTAGAAAAGTCTCATCACTGCCCTCATAACAATCTATCAATTTGTTTTAGTGTCTATTTTGTTATACCCAATTCGGGACATGGGGTATAACAAAATAGACACTAAAATAAATTGAGAGATTACAATTCTTTGAGACATTTTGTCAAATAGTTCACAAGCTTTTTCTATCCTTCCACATTCTGTATAGATTTTAAAAGGGCATCTACAACCACAACATTTGAAAAAAATCATCTTCATATTATGCTTTGATGGATGTCTATACCTTGTTCTGAATCTCCCATATTAAGGAAACCAGTAAGGATTTTGGTGAAGGTTGTGTTGGTGTTTAAAATACAATCCATGTAGAGGTTGCAGATATCTAAGAGGTAGCCAACCCCTATCGAAGACAACTACAACCACTAATGGCCAACTAACGAGAGTTAGTAAATGACTGACTTCTCCTACACTTTTGGCTCTGTAGGACCAAGGTGAGTAAACCTAAATGTTTTCACATGAATGTCTCATGATTGGTAAGAACACTTCTTGTGTACAGATTACAATTCCTACACACTCAAAGGGATAGTGATCATCTCAAGGTTTTGGTAGACCAGAGAATGACTACCAGTACCAAAGAGCAATGGAACTGACCCACTTATATGTTACAATACCTCCCTAAGGAGGACAAGGTTGTATTCAAGTGTTTTGTGTTCAGTATTTGGATATCCTTGCTTAGAACCTATAGTCTTGAACTAATAAAATGAAATAAACATTATCCAGTGCTTCATCCATAGGGCAACAGAGTCATACAGAACAAAATCCTGATACGATGAACCCATCTCATATAGCATTACTATCATGAGATATTTTAGCATATTAAGATAGTACTTCTTCAAGCATCCTGAGTATATACAACCATGAACATGTAACTTATTTTTCAAGCATTTGATTAACTCTTTGAGTTAAAGCAAGAAAATGAATCCCATTTTCAATTAACTATTGAAACTGAATAGATGAATATTTGATAAAGCTATTCATAATCCATGGTACACACCCAGGAGAGTAAACCATCTTAATTTTATAGATTTCTTTCGATATCAGTAATTAGAAAAGCATATCACACTAATCTGTATATAAACCTAACCCTATGATGACTTCCTAAAACAAAATGTTCATAACACAATAACAATAAAGAGGACTGTATAACTTCCAAGCATCGGATTGCAAAATTTTTCTAACCCTTCATAATGAGCCATGAAATCTCCTTTATAGAATAGGAGAGCAACAAGCATTAGGCTACATTGTGACACCAAATTGAATTTCAGCACCAAAATGAAACTCAAATTTACATTACTTGTCATAATGATACCGTGCATGAACAAAGGAATCAAAACGGTTATGAAATAACCAGTTGAAAAAAAAAATTTCATGCAAAGCATGCACACGTCCATATCCACATCCACATCCACTTGATAGAACAACAAGAGAAGAGAATACATGTCCAACGGACCCACTGCCAGTAATCATGAAGAAGCAACATGGCCCCGATACAAGCAACTGCTCTGAGTTCGAGCTTGTGATAGCGATGGCACCACCTCCTCTTTACCAACTTTGCGAGCACATTCCCGAACAACTGGACCTAGTGCTAATGCAGACACTGGCTCAACTGCCAAAACCTCCTCATCCACTCCCATCAGATCGACCAGGGAAGCCAAATAGTATCGATAATCAGAATCAATCTCAGTTTCATCAGAATCCAAGATGATTATCAGGGATGAACAATGTACTGGCCTCTTCCCAGTGTTCCTAATAATAGCCTTGCGGGACATGGGAGAATCGGATTTATTCATGACAAGTGAAGCTAGCCTCGCACTCCTTCGCTTAACTGATTTACTCATGATAGAAATAGAGCATAACCACAAACAGAAGAAAAACCTTACTGCACTTAGACACAAGAGAATGCAATGCTGATTACATACAATTCCGTTAGCATTTATAGAGCAAGCCAGTATGTAGGGTACAATTACTTGAAGGCGATTCAAGCACTTGCATAGTTAATGATCCAGATAACTATGAATACCCTTAGTAGGATGGCACTATTCACATGCAGGAGGAAATCAGGCAGAGATCCTCAGGAGAAAAGAAACCTGTATCATTAATGACACGAGCAACAACCAAGTAATACATGCCATGCGAGCAACTCACACACTTCTTCCCTATAAATGAACCGCTGATTTGGGAGGCACTTTAACAAATGGAGGGTGGAGATCAAGTCAATGGCTGTTGACAATCCATGTCGACACCTTCAAAAAACATATCCAATCAAAAACCCGCAGAAGAATAGACCCAAACCGCACAATGGATCCCATATAATCCCACTGGCATGAAAAGAAAAGCCACGTGCCACTCCCTCGTGAACCTCGCAACACTCTCCTAGATATTTACTCTGCTCGTGCGAGGTGTGCGAGAGATCATGATTACCCCATTATTGATGGCTATTACTGGTGAAAAGATAGCCCCCTGTCATATCGAACACCTCGGGAAGAAAACCCATTCATCCATTCACGCCACATAGCCATATCTTGCGAACCTCACACTACTTTGATGATGCCAGCAGACAAACCTATGAGGTCTATGAGAAGCGCTCAAGATCAAATTTTGTGATCGGATGGCTCATTAGCCCTCAGATGGAACATTTAATTGGGGCCCGCATTGAAATTTTTGGCGGTGTAATACCTAGGCCATTATGCCAAAAAGACCGGTAAATCAAGTGAAATAGGGTCGGTTAAGCACAACCCGAGAGGGATGAAACCTCACTTAAGTGACCGGTCCACCATGGAAACAGGTCACCGTTAAAACATCACAAGAGGATTTTGACCAATCCATACTGAAGGTTACCCTGAGTAATTTAGAAACCCTCTAACCCCAGCTTCAATTTACTGAAGTTCCATCAGGTTGTGGAATTTTTCTTTGCATCTACCAATTGCATTTGTTTGAAAGTTTCTAAAACCTTTTCAACAAATCCATTATGTGTATATTCTAAAATCATTATAGTCCTTATAGTCCTTCTAGTCCACATCACTTTGTTTTTTGAAGAAACTATTACCATATATTTCTTATTTATGTTCTAAATTGGATACATGTTTATAAGTTTGATATTACAATTAATAATATTAATTTTGGCAAGACATTAAAAGATTTTGTTGATTTTAAAAATATATGCATCCCAATGTAAAAATGCCAACAATGGAAGCAATGATTGTAACACATAATTTTTGATGTAGTATCCAATTCAAAGGATGATGTTACAATTTAGGGTTAGGATTTAGTGTTCGGGTTAGTGTTAGGTTTAGAGTTAGGGTTAGGGTTAGGAAAATAATGGTAGGATGAGGGTTAGATTAGGGTTTATGTTTTATGGTTAGGGTTAGATTTAGAGTTTTGGTTATAGATGGGATTAGATATGAAATTAGGGTTAGGGTTTAGTATTACAATTAAGGATTATAGTATTAGGGTTATATCTAGAATGAAGTTTTAGGGTTATTGTAATTATGATTAAGGGTTGTTTTTATATTTGGTTTAGAGTTGGGGTTAGGATTAGGGCTAGGGATAGGGCTAGGGTTAAGTTTAGGGATAGGTTTAGGGTTATTAGAGTGAATGCAACTAATTAATAAAATAAATAATATTTAGGGTTAGGTAATTAGGCTTAGGGATGGGGTTAGAGTTTTGGTTGTGGTTAGGGTTATAAAGATAGGATAAAGGTGAGGGTTAGGGTCAAGGTTAAGGTTTCGAGAGAAAGGGTTAGGTTATGATTTGGATTACCCTAAACTCTAACCATAACCATAAACCTAATCCCAAACCTAACCCTAAAGAAAACACATAACCTAACCCTAATTGTAGTGTTTGAGGCTAGGCTCAAACACTATATAACCTAACCCTATATAACCTATAACCTAGCACTAGAAAAAATTCTTCTCCCAAACAATCTCCTCTACTTCTATTCATGCCTACTAGAGTTGCAACATTCAACATTGGTGCTTCAACCATTCATTCAAAGCTAAGAATTTGAAAGCAACGTTCATTTGTAATATAATTAATCATTTAACAATATTATAATTATTATTAATCTAATACAATATTAATATTATTAATAATATACCAATAATATTAATAATCTAATATAATTACTATTAATCTATATATAGATTATATATAATCTTAATATATCAAATATATCATTATAATTCATATAATGTAATATAATATTGTTATATAATATATTAATATTATAACATTACTATTAATCAAAGTGATTTAATATTTATGTCGAGTTTTAGTACATTATATGACAGGTTACTAAAGCAGCTCTGAGATGCACGTGCTCAAAATCAACGATGATGTTATAATCTTGATGAAAAGTTGCTTGACGGTTATGTTCAGTGCCGGTGACTTCTCAAACACAAGAAGATGTGATTTTGGCCCTATTAGGAGAAGATTTAAAAGTTGATTCTAGAGCTGAGAAAAATTATCATATTAAATTATGAAGCCCCTTTCTTTGGCAAGGAGATTCCATGTGTGTTCAAAAATTCTTGTTGCACACATTTCCATTACTCATGTTGCTAAGAACCTTGCAAATCCTCATATTTGAAGATTGAAAAAATCCAAAGGTATATTTTATGGCCTCCCTTTAACCAAGGAAAATGGTTTCACAAAGTATCCTAGGAGTTTTATTATTTCCCTCATGACAATAATAGGCTTGGCTTACTTTATATTCACTACTCTAAATGGCGCCATAATAGGCTTTGCTTGCTTTATATTCACTACTCTAAAACCTAACTAAAGCAAGTTGTAGCTCATCAAATTGGACAAGTGAAAGGTCAATACCAACGCTAAGGAATACTTTGGAGGAGTGAAAACAAGGTTAATACTAGCACCGATGAAGAGTTTGGAGCTAAAACAAGGTCAATACCAGTGCTGAGGACTAGGTTGAGGGCACTCAGGGAAAATTGACGACCAAGGGACAATGAGTACTATAAGTTTGGCACCCCCATTCTCTTTAACCTGCAATTTTCGTGCCTAGTTTCCAAAGATCTTCTCACACATTGGCCCCCCCATTCTCGTAAAATGGTATAAGATAAGACAAAAAAAATAAAATAGCTTTTTCTTTCACATTTTTATAGTGATTACTAGAGGCACATAGACCAATTCTTCATAATAGATGAATTTGATCATACTTTTCCAATGATGCAATAGTTCAACTTTGGGGTTCATCATTTAGGCAATGACGGATCCCTACTCTTTCCATATGCTCTTTCCTTTCTATTTCTTCAAATGTATAGTTTATGTCTTATATTGTATTGAAATAGTTATTCCCACAACTTGTGTGGGACACCATAAATTTGTAATTATCAATAAAAGACATTTGTGAAAATTTTGTGCAATCTTTCTCTTGTATACATTTGCATAATGAACTGCAATTCATTTGATAATACTTTTGTGTATATGAATGGAACTTAGTCGAATTGAATGTGTACCTTTATCTTTATTTTTGCAAAAACTATCCAAACTTTACTTGATTGAGTTAGAAGATAAATTAGGTAAGAAGATTGGTGACATCTTCTATATGTTTGCTTGCTAAACATCCTCACCAATTGCCTAAACTTATCCATTGGGCATGGTGTCGACTCTTGGAACTTGACAAGACTTGAGAAATAGTCTTGCATAATGTTGGCATTTTTTACAACCCAAGTAGAACCTGCAGAAGCTTCTATGAGCTTGCCATACTCAATTTTAAAAGTCTTGAAGGCACTGTGCCAACTTAATGAGAAAAATGCAACAAAACTATTATCTCTCCTACACTTTGGACTCTGTAAGATCTAGGAGGGTATCCCTAAAATATATTATCATTCATGATGAGAATGATTTTCTCATACATGGATAAACAATAGATAAATTCCAGTCTAAGTTTAAACAAGATAATCCTTCAAGAAATTGGCTATTTCTCAGGAGAATTCAGCTCTTATTTAACAAGGAATTGAAATAACACCTAAGTGTGTTTTTATGAAATATTCGAGTGAAATTGCCTGAAGCTATAACAAAAAATACAAGAACAATAAGCAGTAAGAGTACCAGTGCCATATCCTAAAGCACGGAGTGAAACTGGAAACTGAACTACAGGGTAACTTTCATCTAGAGCATCTATGATCTGTATGTAAGCCATTACCATCCATTCATCAATACATGAATCTATTACTCTTTACCAAATCCTATGTGCTGATTTGCATGAACTTATTGAACAACTGAAGCATTTAATAGGTCCATTGAACTAGAGCTATAGTCGAACATAATCCACAGGAAATGACAAATGAAATTTAATGAACATCATCTTTGATAGACTTTTCATTAAAAATTCATGCAAATTATTACAATAGGAGAGAAAATAGACTCAAAACAATCACAAGATTTGCATAAGTATGCTCCAAAACCCCATGATTTACTAAGTTCCCAAACAGACTCAAAGCTTCAAAAAACTGGACATATTCTTTTCTCTCTCTCTACTTGATTCTTCTCTTATGTATCTTAAGTAATTTCAATAGACCTATTCCTTGGCCAAGAATTCCCTTTTATAAAAACAAGGGAGCAAACAAGCTTTAGGCCGGAGGATACACATGTCCATTTTTTACCGGACTGCTAATTCCTAATCAGTTATCTTTATATCATTCACTTGGTAAGAGAAGAAAAGCTTAAAACAAAATGATGATTAATTTGTTACAGAGGAAAGGAAAGTGTGGTTCCAAGTATTGATTCCTTGACACCAAAGCATCTTTTAACTGCTCCATGTGCTGATTTTATTTGCGCAATTTGTACCTGAATCCGGGAAGAGAATGCATTTCAAAATATAATACCGTAGGCTAGACCTGTATTTTACATGACCAAATTGCAGCTCTCATCCCCATTATTTATAATTCAAGTTCATCAATAAACATCTTTTTCCATGACTCAAAATCTTCCTCCGACGGCCAATTGAAAGCCACCACCCGGTCCACCATTTTTCGATAAGGTACATACTTTATCATTAATGATGTGGCTGTCTTGTCAAAATTCCCCAAGAAACTAATGACAAGTGATAACTTCTCTAAAGTGTTCTCCAACATGCGAATATCGACATTTTTGCATATCTCATGAGTTTGGGTGGTCATTATATTATTCATTTGCTCCTTCCATGCCTGCAAAGGATTGACACTATCCTGACTATACAAAATATGAGGTAGAGGAGTCAAATCTTTTCCATCATAAATATCCTTCAGTGCTTTAATTTTGGACTCCATAGGAGTAGCAGACCCTTGGAAATTTTTCTCAACAATAGTCTTAACAAATTGATATGTTTTCATGACTGTAGGATACTTATTCCCATGTTGCTTTGCTCCAACAGCCATAAATTTCAATTTTTCCATTCTAGGGCCCCATCTATTTAGCAAAGGGATAGCCAATTCTCTGTCCCTTAGAAAAAATTCAAGTGCTTGCAACATCAAGGCATAATTCGCATGAACACCATTCAACTTACTCTGGACCCATTTATGTAGATGCCTTAACACAGTATCAACAATTTCTAAATTATTCCTTCCTGCTGCATCCTAGATTTGATTTACCATCTCCTTATATTCTTCAATCTACTAGAGTAAATTTTTCCTAGAAGGATCTTTGCTCGAGGTACTGGCCTTCTCAACCGCAATAGGCACTTGTCCCATATTATATGGGACCATAGCCCAAGATTGAACCTATGCAGGAGGTTGGGGTTGATCAATTGGTGGGTCAGCAATAATTTGGCTAGAGCTAACCTACTTTTGTGATCTCAAGATTTCCATTTGTTTCCTTAATAAGGCCATTTCTATTTCCAATTCCACCACCCTTTGCTGACTCTTATTACACTCAATAATAATGTCATTATACTGGTTCCTCATAGTATCTCAGTTTTTAGTTAAATCCTCCACGGTTGCCCTAGTAAATTTGGCAACATTCACAACCATGTCAATAGCCTCCAAGGCAAGGGTATCAACAACTCTCTTCACAATCAAATGACCACTAAAACTGGATGTTTCAGTGACAATAGGTTTTTGAGACCCTATAGATAGTGACCATATTGCTAGAGAATCCCACTCTTCACTGAAAGCTGATCCTTTAAGTGCTAATGTCGTTTCCTCCTCTGTTGCAAGAAGTGGTTTATTTTCCCTTCTTACTGTATCAAATACTACAGCATCAACAATATCCCATTCAGGGAGTAGCAATATCCCACACTTTTGAACCAATGTTCTGCCCTGTTCTGGTGTGATTTCCTTAAACCTCTCCTTCAATTGTACTTTGACCTTTGACTGAATTACTTGCTCTGGAAGCTCTGGGTGCAAACTTCTCTCATGTGCTACCTGCTTAGTATAAGATGAGAGATGAGCTCTCCATACAAAATTTTCAAAATCACAGTATGGATAAAAGAGTTATCCATCATGAATTCTTTGCAGGCTTCCATTCTCAAATCATCACTATTTGTAATTCCTTTAATCTCATCCTTCCCCAATCTTAGGGTGATGGCTCCTGAGCTCGTTGTAATGTCAGTTGGATCTAGTGGCATTTCTTGATTTATTTCATTCAGAGTTACAATAATATCCTCCTCATCATTACCTTTCTGGACAACATCCCCCATACTATCAGTTCTAGGCCTCTTTGGGGATGATGTGCTAATCTATTCTGAACTCTTCGGAGGAAAATCCAGATCAATAATACCAGATACTAATTTCCTTAGGATGGATGATGCACCACTCATAGTAACTTCCTCTATCCTATTTCTCTTCCTTCTTGAAAACACTTTTATTTTCCCTTGAGGTTGGTAGATAGGCCTTTCTTCGATTCTTATCTCAGGGTGCTGCTCAGTAACATGTGACTTTCCCTTTACTTCTACAATCCTTTCCTCCTTCAAGACACCTACTATGCTCTTAAAATTATCAAGAACATAGATTGCCCTACTGAGCTCATCTTTAGCATCAGGTACAGGATCAAAACTAGTTATTTTCTCCTATTTATTTCTTACTATTTTTGAATAGGCAATGTACATTGCCTTTCTCTCATCTTATAAGTCCTCATAAAAAATATTCTTAATGATATCTTCAAGATAGTAGAAATTGTGAAAAAAGGTTCCAGTCCGATGTCTAGCCTTCATTTGGGAGATAAAACCCTCAGGATCATAATTCCTAGGGTGTACAGTATTTAATCTATATGGCTTGAGTAACAAGTGTAAATTTCTCCACCCTCCCTTTATCATAACAAAATCCGCAAAAGTTGTATATTCAGGGAAAAAGGTTCCTTTCTTATGTTCAGTAGGCAAATGGAAATCTTGAGATCCTCCCAATTGCCTCATAATCTCTACAAAACCAAGTCTGAGAGGAACTTCTTTATGTAGGACAGACGGTATGGCATTGGTGCCAAAGACCCTAAAGATTGTAGTATTATGATTGGGGATAATATCACCCCAATTGTGGGTTATATTAAGCTCAGGCCTCCTCTCCATAGTTCTTAGAAAGTCATGAATTTCTTTTGTAATCCTGGGTGGATAAACAACTGAAGCCTTCCTTAACTTAGATCCAAAAATATTATGAAAGGTGACATAATGAAACTTATGATCATTTTTGTCTAAGACCCTAGTCCAATATTGGACAGGCATTTCAATATCTCCTTCCATCTTCCTCAACTCCATATCTTTTTCAAATACCTTCTGACCCCTATATGAAAATATATGAATCAACAATGAATACCATCTGAATTTTACCCAATTCTTTCCTAGCTTCAAAGCTGCTAAGCCATAATCTATGTTCTCTGCAAGGTAAGTGGCAAAGTCATATACCACATTATAACTAGGGTGTTGGAGGTTGACAACCATATACATTATCTCTATAGGCATAGTCTTCTTCGGGTCAATCCCCAAAACTTGACATAGTGCATAGATGGTCTTCTTGAAATGAGGGGCGAAGTAGTCTACTGGGAAAGGTTCACGCTCATTCTTGCCAATAACAACCTTTTTTTGATTCTTCCCTCTTCTCGACATAGCCAAATGGGGTATCAAAAGGGATGTCCTTATCAAACCCTTAGTGTTTCTGTATTCTTCCCTAAAGACCTCCAATTTGATGGGAATCATATCCTAGCTCCATTCATGTAAGCCAAAAATCTCTACAATTTCCTCTCTGGTTACTTTAATCATAGGCTTTCCAAGATGTGTTCTGACAATTCGAGTCACAAGATCGTACCTTGTAGCAATATCTTTTAATAAGTCTACATCTTCATAGACATTCGCTACCACTAGCTTACCGAAGTCTAGTCTCCATGGATTACACAAAGGACCAGGAAAATTTCTATTTCCAAACCAATTGGAAAAGAGCTGCCAACCAGTGTACGACAATTTCGCATCATGGATTGTACACTGTTTGTCCATTAAGCCTTCATGAATCACAGGTCCATAGAATAATATCCTTCCTTCTTGCTTCTTGCTCGTAGAAGGTTTCAATAGACCAATAATATCTTGTGAGTAACCCCTAGGCGTAGGCTCGGGACCAATAGTTTGTGCCTTGGATGCCATATATTTTAAACAGAAAGGGATTTCAACTAGGGTTTTCTTAAAGAAAAAAAAACAATTACACCCTATTCTCGACTATTGTTACAGAAAACTTTTTTATATGCACACAAATCACTAGCAATGACCTATATAAGCTCTAGCAGCCAATTCACTTAACAATTCACCGAGAATTGAAAGGGACACAACTGCCAATTATTTAATAGGCAATGCTAATATATTCTAAAATTATAAAAGAAGGTGTTCATATCACTTACTATTTATTTTGCAGAGTGTCAACTATCATGATAATGGAGAACTGAGATAATAGCCGCTTTTCTAAACACTGAGGAATTCTTATAAACCAGAATGCAACACTAAAATAGCAATCCACTGGTTATTTAGCATTTAATTACGTAGGTCGAGTTGAACTTGACCATTACTATTCACTTGTGCAAGATAGAATGGCTATAGTACAGCACCAGTTTGTTTGAAAACACGCCATTGATCAAAGATACAGTTGGCCAGACGGATGATCCATATTTGGTCAACAACAATTTGAAAATGACACATCCTCCTTCCAATCAGCAAGCGAGCAAGAATATTGCCCATTAGGTACCACATCAGCATGGAACGGGTCCCACCTCATTCGTTAATCGATAACACTAGCACCCACGCGTCAACACATCATGTACCTCACAACATTATTGAAACTGAAGTTTTAATTGCACGAGGTTAGCGAGGGATGGCCCAGATGCATCAGATAGTATACAGTTGTTAGCATCATCACCCGTCCATCAGTCAGCACTCAAAAACTGGCCCCACCAAGTTACACAACACGTGGTAGAATCTCGCAAGCCTCGTAGCATTTTCTGTGATGCAAGCACAAACCTTGTGAGGTGTGCGATGAATGGTCAAGATCGCAGTTCCTGCATCCATCAGCTAATACAAATCTACACATGCGAAATAGTTACTTTAAAGAAAAGGGACCACTAGGCAAATGGGGAAATAACCCACGGGGTCAAAAAATAATTCAAAGGCTATGTTGTAAAGGTTAATAGGCCAAAAACCACAGGGACGCATAAGTCAAAATGCAAAACCAAAAGGATAGGTAAAAGGGGCCGGTGAAGTGATGGCCAAAAGGGATAAAACACGACTTAAGTGACTAAGTACTACTGATAGCAAGTCAACGGCTAGAAAGGAAAAAACCCCCAAATACCAGACTAGTACAAAAATAACGAAGATAAAACCACCCCAAAGGGAAGGAAAATAAAATCTCCACCACATAACACCTACCAATCTTATTCAACCTACCAAATGACTCAAAACAAACTAACTATGCAAACAAAACTTATTCACTAAAAAAAAAACAATCCTAACCTAGACTAACTGAGGAAAGGAATACCTACATAAAACCATTAACTGGTTCATGAAAGTAGCTACCTTTTCTTTGCAACTTGTAATGCTCCATATGTTTGTGAGCATCAAAGACGAAATGAAGAAATGATAGATGTTTAACCAACTATTACAATGCCTCATAAATGGAGAAAACAAATCAACAAATCCACTTACCATTCATGTTATCTTAAAATGGATAGGATAGAAGGATAGAGTCCTCATGCTTGGGTGCAATAATGACTTGTGATGCATTGCTAGTTTCCATCCTAGTTAGATGCCTGATAGGAAATCCCCTTGAAAGCTTTAGATTTTTTTTTCCTTTTTCCTCTTTTGGTGTGATCATATCCTTCATCTTACTCTTATGGTGCTCTTGTGGTACAAGAAATTGATTTGGAACTTCATAGTTTTCTTCTTCTTTCAAAGAACCCAATAAGGTTGATATAATATTATCATGACTACATTCTTCAAACCTTTCTACCTTTTTTATGGTTGTCATGTTTCATGGCTAAGTTTAGACAAGAGAGAAGGAAAAATAGCTTGCTTTTATTGATTGAAAGGTAAAAATACAGCTGAGTACAAGTCTATGAAAATGAGTTACAATGCTATCTTTTTCTTGAAAGCTCCAAAAATGAGCTACAATACTTGCTGAAAGAAGAAAGAACTAACTCCAAACTATCATTTGAAGTTACTTTATGCTTGCAAAGACGCTACACAAAGATGTTAAGTAGATTTTATTTGTGATGGACACATTTGGACGGTAGTAACAATAACTTGCAATCTATCAAGACTTGATTACCTTATAACCTGTCAATTTTTAGTAATGAAATGATAAATTATTCATAATGTCACATTCGGATCACATCAACATGAAAGAAATTCATCTAACATCCTTATGAGTGCAGGCACCACAAAATATGTATTTGTCAGATTTGTCTTCCTCAAGCGAGGGAAATTTAGGAAGAGAAGAGGAAAGCGAGACATCTAGTAGGTCTAAAAGAGGGAGATCAACTAGAGGTCAAAAGATTAGAAGAAAATTCCGTAAACGCATGGAATTTTTTCTTACTAAAGGGGGGTCATGTTCTTATGATGATGAAAGCATAGGCGACATCGAGGTGCCCTTGAGGTACAAACATCTATGGAAACAATGGGTACCCAAGGAACTTCCTCCAATAAACACTGATCTTTGTGTCAACGAGAGGATATATCGCATAGCACCATCGTCATTACATGGTTTGGGCCTATTTTGCATGGACGTCATAAAAGTCTGTTATGACAAAGTTACTAAGTTGATGGAGTATGTTGGACCCTGTTATAGTTACAAAGATTGGATGCAACTGGTTTGATATACATGAAGTATGCGTAGGTATGCACTATCAGCAAATTATATACAACTAAAAGATAAGGATCAAAATAAAGTAGTGGCTAGGTACATTGACGGGAGGGAAAAAGCATTAGGGAATATTGCAGGGTTTATAAATAGTACATGACCTAGGTCAACAAATAAGCAACCCAATTGTATATTCGAGCCACGAGAGGGAAACCGTGTATTCATATGTGTGATAAAATCAATAAATGCAGGGGAAGAGTTGCTAATCAATTACAATTTGAATCGCTTAGATACAAACACAATTACTATGGGGGTGGTATGTACTATATATATACCATTTTACCCAACCTCCAATTAATGACTCCAATATACCATTTTATTATTTTGTTTTTTTTCGTAAGTCTATTGGTTTCATTTCGGTAATGTTTTTTATATTTAATTTTTGTCACAGCGGGACATTGATCATACGAGGAAAGCTCCGACCCAGAGCATAGATCGTGATCCATCTTTAGGCACTTCTATCTGATAGGTTTATGTCATTGTAATTGTACAAATTAGATACGAGAAAAATGTTTTATTGTTATGTTTTTTTCATGAGTTTATTGGTTTAATTTTGATAATGCTTTTAATATTCTTGTTGCAGTTGGCTGATTGGGGAAAGGCACCAGCAGTACAGGAGAGCATCCATATGGAGGTACAGTCACTATTATGCGATGATGACATCGCATTTTCCACAAACCTTATGGATATGATGAGGAAGGCCCAAAAAAATGCAATCAAGAAATCCTTCAGTTGGTATTCATAGTGCCTCAAACAAATGAGATAAGAGAAAGGGTTAAAATATTGTCTAAGGGAGCACAAAAACTGGAAGTAAGCTGTCATGAGATCTTTAATTATAACATAAGTTCATTCATGGTTTTATATTTTGTACTCTTTTATGTCATGAACTAAAATATGTGTTGTTTTTACAGGATTATTTGCATCCTCATGATCATGTTGCTGGCCGTGATCAAGGTACTGTAAGTGTTTCCTGGGAAGTAGGGGACAGTACAAGTGTCAATCCCGATCTTCCTGCGCATACAACACATCATCCAACCCCATCATCTATGCCTATATTGTCGTCTGAAATGTCGGCAACACATACCTGTGGATGCAGAGGCCACTACTACTAGTGATGTTTTAGTAGCATTTCCTGGATCTTCCCGTATTATTAGTACGGGAACATTGCCGGTCACATTTGTGGTGACCGAGGATTTCCTTCCCATAAAGATAGAGAAGGTCCCAGGTACTTTAAAATGTTCTAATTATTATTATTATTATTTTAAGTGCTAACAGTGGGGATAGCGTCCTATTATATTGATTTACAAAATAGCAATATTTGCCTACATTATAATTGCAGGAAATGATGTTTTTTATAAACATCTAAGTGATATTTCATTGGAGCTCTTCAGGCCCACCATACGTACATGGTGGAATGCCCAAAATCAAGATTTAAAAGATGAGCTCATTAACCGTTTAGTTGTGTTGTTCGGTGATAAAACATTCAACCGAACCAAGGTCCTTAAGAAAGCTGGTACCTATCTAAATTATGTGAGGGACCAATATAGGTCACATTTAGAGAAGAATAGAAAGTACGAGCATCCCCCCATGATTTTGGAAAGAGAGTGGAAGGACTTGGTGTCGGATGGAAAGGAGAAGGCTGAAAAGAAGAAAGGAAAGATACTACCAAGCCAAGGAAGGTATGTAATACTATCAACAATTTAATTATATACTGATTAATCTTTTTTTTACATAATCTAACGTATTTCAAATTTTTCATAGGCTGCCCAACACATCGAAGGCAACAAAGGAAAGACTAGAAAAACACGGGCAACACAAACTTGGCTCTGGTGGTTACATGAAAGTAGCAACATGATTTGTAAGTATCAATAAATGAAATATTGCATCCAAATAATAAATTGCAAACAATTTTGGTTTTATCATATCATAGAAGCAAAATTCATGATCGCATGCAAAAATGCAGGGCTTTGATTTCAACAGAGTGCCCACACAAGAGGACCTAAATATTGCCTTCGACCAAGGCTATAGAGCCCTGACTAAATAGCTAAGAGTCTCAACTGGGAAAACAGAATCTTCCACTGCATCCAACATGTAGGTAAATAAACTCAATAAAGTTTATTTCAAATTGAATACTTGTGCAAACTGTTCAATATTAATTTCCACCATTATAATGTGCCTATTTGTTTTACACAAATAAGCAATGATAATCCTACACATGACATTGGAATGCATCCTGGTGAGGGTGGAGTGCAACCTGCCAATGAAGGCCATGGTGTGCATCCCGGTACTAGATGTATTCATGTGCTATACAAAATGCAGTATGGATTAATACAATTAAACATCTTTAATTGCATTTAGTGTATTAATGAATGTAACCTTTCATGTTTCAACTTTAGAGCATGTAGAGCGTGATCAACATGTTGAGCATGATCAGGCTAGACAAGATCAGGAACATGATGTGGCTCCATCAGGTAAGCAGGACCACTCTAATGTTTTTTTAAACATTTTTAATTGCAATTGGTGTATTAATTAATGTAATCTTTCATGTTTCAACTCCAGATCAAGATTTAGAGGGTATTCAATAGGAACATGATGTGGCCCAGTCAGGTAAAGAGCACCACTCTGATGTTCTTTTAATTAATGAAATACGTGTAACAATAATAATAAAATATATCAATTTAGCATTTCTTTGCTATTGCAACAGAACCCCCCTTGCAACCACGTCTACGCGGTTGAGAATACATGAATAGGCATACATTAAGATCATGAGCAGACCTCGAAACAACTCAAGGGGGGACAGATGATTTTGAAAACGATACTCCACTTCATCTTTTTTTAGCTGCAAAAAAGAAACAAAAAAAAAGTGATTGTAATCATATTATGATAGCCATATTTTTGATAATATGTAAAAACTGAAAAACTGAAATATGTTAATGAAAAATGTTATATGTTAATGAATGAATGTTATATGTTATTAATGGATGAATGAATGCTTAATGTTATATGATCGGGTATGGGGAATTGAGAGTGATGTGAGGGGGGGGGAAGGGGGGAGGGCCAAATGAGCTTCCACCTTCACGTGGTTGGCCCTGTTAAGTAGAGATTATTAAACTATTCTCAAAATAAAGAGAAGCTCAAAAAAGTAAGTAATGCACTTTTCAATATAAGAAATGCATTGTTTGAAGCATCAAACCAATCTACAAAGATGAAAGAAAGTGCTAAATTTTCACTATGAACATTGTGTTGTGTGTGGATTTGGTTTCAAAGCTCTGTTGATGGAGATGGCTTGTATGACAGCCAAGAAAATTGTTATCATTATTGCTGCTACAAATAGGCCTCATATTGCTGTAATAGTCTTGATCTTTCAATGAATAGGTTTTAAAAAAAAAAAGCACTTTCTCGTCGAATTTACGAAGAACCAAAAAAATGTCTGACGAATTTGCAATGTATCCAATGAAGTTTCACTGTAATGACTTGCCTATTTCGTCGCTCATTCGATGAACTTCTATCGCTATTTCAATCTAAACTATGTCACCAAGACTCTTGCCAATGTAATCTTATCGGTGTCATATAGCTGCTTGGGTAGACCTTCAGAACTTACTCCGATGATATATGTCTTGCCGGTATGATTCCCTCGATGAGACAATATGTGTATCTCGTCGATAAAAAGTTATCACTGAGACAAAAAACTAGTCCTCCCGATATATCTTCTCAGGCAATTTTGATCATTGTAATAGTCTTCATCTTTCACCGATATGCCTACATTTCAACGAATAGGTTTATTAAAAAAAAGTGCACTTTCTCATCTATTTTACGATGAACCTCAAAAAGCGTCTAACGAATTTGCAATGTATCCTACGAAGTTTCGCCATAATGACTTGCCTATTTCATCGCTCGTTCAACGAACTTCTCTCTCTATTTCAATCTAAATTATGTTTCCAAGACTCATGCCGAAGTAAGCTTCTTGGTATCATATAGTTGCTCGGGTAGACATTCAGAACTTACTCTAATGATATATGTCTTGCCGATATGCTTCCCTCAGTGAGACAATATGTCTATCTCACTGATGAAAAGTTATCGCTGAGATAGAAAACCAGTCCTCTCGATATATCTTCTTAGGTAATTTTGATTGCTATAATAGTCTTGATCTTTCAACGAATAGGTTTTTTTTTAAAAAGTACACTTTCTCATCAAATATACAATGAACCGCAAAAACTTCCAACGAATTTGCAATCTATCCGACGAAGTTTCGCTGTAATGACTTGCCTATTTCATCGCTCGTTCAATGAACTTCTATTGCTATTTAAATCTAAATTATGTCTCCAAGACTCCTGCCAATGTAATCTTATCGGCGTCATATAGCTGCTCAGGTAGACCTTCAGAACTTACTCTGATAATATATGTCTTGCCAATATGCTTCCCTCGTGCTTTGTCGATGAGGCAAGATGTGTATCTCGACACTAAAAGTTATCGCTGAAAAAAAAATCTAGTCCTCCCAAAATATCTTTTCAGGCAATTTTGATCGCTATAACAATATTGATCTCTCAACGATATTGCCAATACATTGAATTTGTGTCGTAATGGTGACGGACTTACATTGTTAATCCGATGGTTTGGCAAAGGTATGCCTCCCATCATCCAGGCATTTTTCATCGTGCGATCGATGAAGTTGGCATTGCGGTTTTGACGAGCGTGCATCGTAAGGTTGATGTTTTGCAGTCCATTGGGATGTAGATGAAATTTGAGCAATGACACTGACTTCTGTTAATCGTCAACTGATCGACAATGTTTAGTCGAGATTTCGACTAAAGGTCATCGAAAATTGGGGTCAAATCTTGTAGTGTTGAAAGACTTCTCATCATTTGGATGCTCGTTCTCCCAGATGTCATCAAATTTGTTATCCAAGGCGAAATCTTGGAAAATCCCGTTTGTTGTCTTTGTTTCTTGCCTGTATAGCTAGAAGTCTCAAATTTTTTCAGACCTCCATTCGAGCTTATGCAATTGGCTGCACAGGGATTGGTTGATCTTTTGATTTGGGTTGGGCTTCCCCACAATGTAGTAAAAGTTCATCCATGGAGGTCACTTGTCATCTGAAGGCAAATACTCAAGGCTTATATATAAGTTCAAATTCCCCTCTTCAACATTTGTCTGAGGGTCCAAGAATGGCCGAAGTTGGTGTGGGATTTTTATGCCAACCTCTGATAGATTATTTTTGGAGTTGTATTGCTAGGTGTCTTTGATAACCACCAGCCCAAGGTGTCCCAAATTTGAGTATAGAATCACCGAAGTATCAATCTTCGAAGCACTTTTCATAACCAGCGATATAGAACCAAACATGACTAGTAGTATCAAATAGGAAGTTAAATGCTTTCCTCCCTAGCAATTATTATCAATATTACATAGCTTCCTCAACTCTTCCAGGGCCAACACTCTATTAGAAAGAAAGCGTGGGAGCTGGAAGGGTTCCTGGGTGAAACCTCACATGTAGAGCATAGTGAAATCTATTGCAAAGAACTAATCATAGGGTGGCACGAGCTTTCCCAATGAGGATTTTTGTCTTGGCGATAGGTACATGGACATGCTAATCCCAGATCTATCCAAAGCCCACAAAGTTGGGGCTAAAAATGAATTTGAAAACATATAGTAATCAAATTTTTTTGATAGGACAGGAGTCCATATCGAAACTGGCTTCCTTTTGCTAGTCTCGTTGAAAACAACTAGAGACATAAATCTCTTGAAATAGTCTAGATTCTGATGCAATATTAAGTAGGCCAAGAAAGAAGAATACTTGAATCTAGAACTGACCTAGAAGTCTTGCAGCTGTTGTTTCATCCCATCACTAATAACCTTCATAAAGTCCAGAAGTGAAGGCATGTTGTTCCTTTACAACATAAAGTTGAGACACATCTGAAACTCAAAGACCTGCTTGTCTGTATCTAGACTACACACCAGCGCCAACATAAAACAGATAGAAGAAGACCTAGTCTTTAAAGCACCCAGATTAATTGGGAATCTAGGAGGTGCTGAGACATTTGTCGGTTGAGTAGTTTCAGTGTGGTAAAATTGTTGCGCCATTCTAAGCATTCCCCACTTATCATGCATCCTTTTTATGTCAAAAATTTCAACATTCTAGGTCAAGGGGAGCAGGATGCATAGCATATCCTGAATAGCTTTGGGGCTAATGACTACCCTGAAATTATGGCCACTTATCACTCTGGTCTCTAGGTCGAAGCCTGCCACGCATGTTGCCACAATTTCTAGGCATTGATGTACCACGGGAACCATTTACTAGGGAAGCCCACAGTCCCATAGACATTTGTAGAAGGGGTCCATTAATTTCTTCATTCTCTTGCATTCAGCTTCCCTAAGGCTCTTGGGATTCTGAGATAACTCAAGATCCAAAACATTATCCCAATCCTCTGATACTAAAGCCTATTTTCTAGGAGGAACTGCGCTAAGTGTTCTCTGGTTCGCTTGACTGGTGAAGGGCTAGCATGGATTTGTTGGGATGCCTAGGGTAGCATAAGACTTTTGACTATATATATCTACATAGGGAACCTTTAATCTTTGCTCATCTATATTCACTGGAGCCAGGGCCTATGTTAAACTTTTTGCAATCTCAGTAATTTCTCTATATTCACAAGAACCTTTCGTAGACCTTCGTAAATGACTTAGCTTTTGAAAAACTCTTTCTCTCTCGTGAATGACTTAGCCATTTTATATTTTGATAACTTTCAAAATAAATGTTCTTTGCATGCTCAACCTGCTTTTTGATTTTCGTGAAAAATGGCTAAGCAAGTGTACGTGTTAGCGTTTCACATTTAGTTGCTATATGCATCACCAACCTGCCAAATTGCTCTCCATATTTAAGAGACATGACTTCGCGTGAAGTGGCACTTGATTTCTCTTGGACAGCAGACCAAGACAACCTTGCAATATCTTTTGCAAGTTCTTTTGCATTTACTGATTTTCCTAATTGTACTTGGGCACATCACCCAACAGCCTGCTTAAAAGATTTTCCTTGATTCAGATTGGATGGCAGCTCCTTATGCTAACACCTGGCCAATCTTTATTGAATTCCACAACTTGAACAGAGCAAGTTGAAAATGTACCTGATTATTCTCATCACTTCACATGCCATAGCACTAAAAATTGAGGTTTGGCAACACCTTTTGCCTCTGTCGTAATCATGGCTTGCCTCATCAGGTGAACCCTATCCAATCTATAAATAGGGCCATTAGCAGCATTACAAATCACAATTATTTCTAGCTTTCTTTGCTTAGAAAGCTTTAGTTATTTTGGCAATTTTAATTTTTTAGCAAGAGTAGCAAGCAACATGGAGACGCCAATTAGACTAGTCTGTAAAGGACTCAAGCTGCTTTCTTAGGAAAAATTAGGTGTAGGCACTTGAAGTTCATGACAGGTGTAAAAAACCTGTTATATGTGAAAGCGATCAAATGGGTTCTTGGTAAGGACTACGTGGAATATGAGGAACAATATCGGGTTAACACTAGCATCTGTTCTCACTTTGTCACCTTGCTGTTGGATATCAGTGTTTCCAAATGCAAGATCCTGAAGCTAATAAAGCGAGTGTTCCCTCGGTGCTACCTTAGAGGACTGGAGAAAATAGTGCATGCCGCTTAATTTGATCATGGTGTCCCCTCTATTCGCAACCTACGTCGGCTACTACTGCATGGAGGACCCGTGCCAACCAGACCCTTCTTGTTCAGCTTTGAGTTGGAGACTCATGAAGAACATCACACCAAGGTCCGTGCCAACTTCTTTTTCCTCATGCGATTACATTACATCAAACCATTCTGAAACCTCAAGTGGTACGAGGACTTCAAAATAATGGTGTTCCCTCATCTTGCACCACCAATTGCTACCATCGCTGGTTCGTCTAATGCTTGATAATCTGAGAACCAAGATAGTCCCTATTTTTTCTTTCTGCCTTTTTCTAGCCCCCGCTCCCTAGCGGATATATGTATACATTTTGATACAAGGCCAATGACCCCTATCTTATGTAATGTAAATGTTCTAGACATAATATATAATACTTATTTTTTTCATATCCTGGCTCATTCACAATGTTCTTCTACTTTTTGTACTACTGTTGTTATTTCAAAAAGCACTGAGAAAACCCAAAACTTAAAACAGGGAAAAATAATTACATATTTACAATTTACAAAGCCATCACATAGGCATAACTAATTAAATTTCTTAAAATGTATTCCATTAACTAGAATACTTAAGGCATTACCTTCCATGTCTTCCAACTCAAAAGAGTTGAACTGTTTACACATGATGATTTTGAAAGGCCCTTCCTAGAGACTATCAAATTTTTCGTGTTGGGTGGGCTTTACTCCACCCTCGTTGAACTTGAGCACCAAGTCCCCGCTTTGTAGCTCTTGATCTGATGCCTTTTTATCGAACCACTTCTTTACCACCTGCTAGCAACTATTCATCACCTCAAGGGCGTGCTCTCTCTTCTCCTGAACCTCGAGTAGCTTAGAAAATCGTACCTCCATTGCTCCATTCTATTCAATTTCTTGAGATTTAAGCAATTGGAGAGCTGGGATTTCCATGGAAATAGGCAGCAACGCCTCCTTTGCATACACCATCTCATAAGGAGATGTCTTTAGTATCTCTTAGGCATTATATGATCTACCCACAACGTTGTCCAAAGGTTCTTATCAAATTCTCTTCAGTGTTCTGAGCCTATCCTCTTGATTAACCTGATGAGGCTTTATTTTGTAGACTCTATAAGGCCATTCCACTAGGGATAATAGTTGGAAGAGGTTTTCAGAAAAATCCATACTTTAATGCAAACTAGCTCATCTTTGAGCTGAGGAAAGCTTTGGCATTGTCGGAAATAATTGTTTTTGGCAAGCCAAATCTAGCTACCAACTCCTCCAGGAAGTTAACAATCTCTACTTCCATTGCAATCTTCAATGGCACTGCTTCTGCCCATCGGGTGAAGTAGTCGGTTGCTGTCAATATCCACTTGTGTCCAGTAGAAGAGAAAGGGTTAATCATTCCAATAAAGTCTAGACCCCATTGAGCAAAGGGTTCCTCTACTACTATAGGCCTCAATGGCATATCAACATTCTTCCTCTTTCTGACATAAAACTAACATTCATTGCAAGAATTTGTTAATGAAAATGCATCATTGAAAAGTATTGGCCAAAAATAACCAGCATATATAATTTTAATTGTTGTAGTCCTTGCAAAAAAATGTCTTCCAGCTGGGCCATTGTGGTATTGATCCAATATTCTCTTGGCTTGTTCTTCATTTACACACCTTAGCAGGACGACATTAAAATTTCTTTTGAACAGTACACCCTCCAAGAGAACATAATTGCTATTTTGTAAATGATAGAAACACCTTTTAAAACAAGGGAGATTGATCAGATACCTTCCTATTTGCATGAAGTTAATTCTTTTCTCCAGCCAGTCACCTGAGAGCTTTCTTCGTTCAGTAACATAGGTTCCGGAGCTTCAAAATCTATTAGTGGCTCACTGTTTTCAGCGAGGTACTCACACAGTCCCTTTCCTTTGACTGTCTTGATAGGCCTAACTTCAATATCATACTCTAGGATCTTGGTAATACAATTAGCTCTTTTCTCTATGATTTCTCCTTCCATGATTTACTCCTGCACACAAGGATGCGGTACACAAACAATCACCTTATTATATGATATCAGGTGCTGAAACTTTTTGATCCCTTTCACAATGGCAAAGGCCTACTTTTCTGCAAAATTTTACTTTACCTCATACTCTTTTAAGGTTCGTGAGTAGAAAGCAACATGAGACTCCCTTTTATCTTCATCATCCTTTTGCATAAGCATAGTGGCAATACTGTTAACACCACCAAAAACATACATAATAAAATATTTTGATAGGTCTAGGTTGAATAATAAAGGGGCAGAAGAAATAGCCTCCTTTATAAGCTCAAAAAATTTTCTGGCCTCCGCCATCCATTTGAAATTTTGGTCTTTTTTAAGCATCAAGGTAATCGCCTGAACGATCCTTGCAAAATCTGCAATGAATCAGCTAATGAAGTTGACTTTACCTAGAAATGATTTCACTCCCTTCTTGTTTACGGGTAACAGAAGCTCTCGGATTGCATCAACTCTTTCAAGATCAATGGAAATGCCCTCCTTTGAGACAACATACCCCAATAGCTTCTCTTGGGGAACTCCAAACACACATTTCTTTAGGTTTAAAGAAATCATGAATTCCTGGCACTTCTAGAAAACAAGATCTAAATGATCAAAGTGATCATCAACAGATTTTTAAAATACTGTCAAATCATCCAGATAGATAAGTATAATTTTATGGATTAAATCCTTAAAGGCAATATCCATGGCTCTCTAAAAGGTGGCTTCGACATTCAAGAGTCCAAAAGGCATCTTGGCATATACATATGTTCCCCACTTTGTGGTGAATGCCATTTTGTGTTGGTCTTCTTCTTTTACCCAAATCTGATTGTAGCCCAAAAAACCATGCAACATTGAAAACATTTCAGAACCAGCTATGGTTTGTAGAATTACCTCTATTGAAGGTAGGGAGTAATGATCCTTTAAGGACGATCTATTCAAGTCTTGGAAGTCTACATAGAGTCATATGTCTCCATTCTTCTTTCGAACTGGTACAAGGTATGACACCCAATTGTTGTGTTTGATTGGAAACACTATTTGGGATGCAATCAATTTATTCAATTCCTATGACATAAGATATTCTATCTTTGGGTTCACAGGCCTTTGTCTTTGATGAAATAGCTTCGCTCCTTCCTACAAATCAATTGTATGCTTAATAATCCTGAGATCATATCCCTTAAGATCGTTATATGACTAGGCTACTACACTCGGATATTCCTCACAAAAGTGCCTTAGTCTGTCTTTATTCTTCTAAGATACTTCCTTCCCGACCTTGAGCTTTTTGTCTTCTCTGATATACAAATCGGTGTAGTCACCCTTGTCAGGTACGAGCTTCCTTTTGTCTCTTGTTGCATCATCGAAATCAAACAGGCTCTCGAGAGTGACTAAGCCTCTCGAAAGCTTGTTGGATTTCAGCTGGATAACCTGATCCCCATAAGCTTCGACGATCTTTGGTTGTAGCTAATCAGTGAATTCCCTAGATGACTGGAGAAATGATGCAATATGAGCATTTCTATTGAATACTTGCCAATCCTGATTGTTGTTTGGAACAACAGGTCTTACAATTACTCTCACCGCATGCTTATTTTTCAATAACTCAGAGGCAAGCTCAAACTGAGCTCCAATAGTCGCCATCTGGTCAGCTTCAGAGTTCTTTTCTCTTTGTATAGCCTAAATATTAAATGCCTCAAAGTTGTCAATAAGATCCCAGACTCTATGTCGGTAGGATCGTATACAGACATTCTTTGCAACAGAAATTCCTCGGATTCGGTTGACCACCAACTTTGAATCTTTGAACACACTTATCTGCTTTGCACCCACTTGTTCTGCAAGGCTCAAACCATGAATGAGACCTTCATACTTTGCTTTGTTGTTTGAACATGTGAACTAGAAGCGATAAGACCTCAAGGTCTTTTCCTCAGATGGAGATGTTAAACATATACCCACTCCAGTGCCGGCTCTGCATCTTGCTCCATCAAAGTGCAAAGTCCATAACTCTGAGGGTTTTTCACCTTCAGACTCCTTAGTAGCTCTGGGCATAGACTGCCCTTCATCATGTATGATATAAGTCCTGAGTCTAGTTGCGTGATAATTCCCAAAAGGGTCTATATCAATAAACTCATTCAATAAATTTTCTTCATCCTCCATCTGGGAGCTAGTAGCCTCTTCTTCTTCTAGAAAGTCCACATTAAACCTCTCTTCCTGGATAATTGAAGTATGTGCCACTTCAAAGTTGAGCAAAGCCTCATCAACAACATGCTCAGAATGCAAAGTTTTCGATAGTAGTTTCATCTTGGCTCCATGTTTGGTCCTCAAGATCAGGTGTGACTAGTCCAATGCTAGATATCCTCTGACATTTGTTGTGAACTTTTGGCACAAAAAAATCCCAAATAGAGGAGGAATATCAATGAGTATAGTATCCTGATTTACAGTGATACTAGGATAGGAAAACAATGTCATAGGCAATCCCTTGATTACCCCGACGGTATCAACTTTATTTCCGTCTAGTTGCATGACTCCCTTATTAAGAGGTTCATATTTTAAACCCAAAGCATCAGCTACTTGCTTAGGCATGACAGTGGTGCTAGCACTAGAGTTGATCATACAATTATGTAACAGCTTGTCGCCAATGATAACTGTTAGAAAGAAAGGCTTAGGTTTAGGCTTACTCTCTTTTCCGACTTCAAGTTTTTCTTTTGACTGATTTGTTAGCACCTTATCTAGGTCCAACCTAGATATTTTTTCTTCATTGGGATAACTAGGCCTCTTGGCATCTTCCTCTCCTGAAAAATGCTTTTTGTAATAGCACCTTCTGCTTCAGAATAGCTAGTACATACCAGAAAGAAGCGTTAGAAAAATATTTCTTCAATTTCTCCACCACATTGAACTATCCTCGCAACTGATGAGTCATGGTTGCTTGCTCTTTAGGTTTCATAGTTGGTGTTGGCCTTGCGGCTGGTACATCTGGCTATTTGGAAATAGTCAGGACAGTCATAGGAGCCTTTTCCTTCAGAGGAGGCGGATTCAGAGAACTGGGAGGAACCATGTTAGTCTATTGTGGGACTGACGAAAGGCCTTCCAATGGACTAGGCGTTAGCTGAGATGAAGCATTAGTTTGCAGAGATGTGAATTCTCTAGTGAGTTTCAAATTTGAACGTGTGTTGTAATCATATTGTACTTGTGGCATTCGAGTTACAGGAAAGTCATTTGGAAACTCTAACTCCTCTCCTTCCATCCATGAAAAGAGCACTTGGTCTAGAACTATATCTGACTTTTGCTAAATGGACATCCCTTGCATTTGAGTAGTGAGGACAACATTTCCCATTGGCTAAGAGGTGTATGATTGGTTGTCGAGATTAGGCACATCACATTGGCTATGTTGGTCCACGATCTTTTGTTGCAAATTTCCTCGCAAACAATTTCTCGATATGTGAGCAACGTTACAAGGAAAACACCATGAATTGGCATCTTTGGCTAAGTTGTTTTGTCCAGCAACTAGCTCTTTATTTGAACTAGGATGGATGGTCTGCATCGGTAGGGTCACTAGAACAACTTGGTTATTCAGCTGAGCCTGAGTATTTCCGCGTGATCTATCTTGCCACTTATTTGATTGTATAGAGCTTTTCTGCCTTGATAATTTTAATCTGCCGACTTTTGGGAGCTATATTGATGCTACTTCATGGTAGTCAATTCATTAGTCATGGCCTGCATCTGTTCTCTCATCTCGTTCATCTCGGTAGCCAAGGGATTAGGCACTAGAGCCACAATCAGAGCTACACTCAGAGCTGTTCTGGGATATACGTACATAGATTGGGGAGGATTTGTAGGCACGTTGGTCGAAGGAACTTCGGCTTCTACGACATTGCATTCCAAAAAAATGGCATGATGGGTCTCGGTGCTAACTTTCTAGCAGCAATCAAGTTATTTTCTATAGTGACAGCCAAGGCATAAGCATTAGGAAGAGTCTCTACCAAGATCTTGTAGCATCATGTAAATATCAGGGTTGATGTACTTCAAGTAGAACATGAATGCTAAATCCAGAGGCGGCTGACTACCAATAGGCACTCTCTGCTAGGTTGAATGGAACCGTGTGTTGAAATCAGGCAGAGGTTCATGAGGAGCTCACTTTATGCTTTCCAGTTGATGATACAATGAAGACTTATCGCCAGTGTTTGAAAAACACTCATAAAACAGGGTTCTGAGCTGGTCCCAAGTAGCAATAGTATTAGCCTCAAGAGTCCTATACCAGTTCAATGCCTTTCCTTGGAAGGAGGCAACAAGTAGTCTAAGAGCTAGATTTTCATTTGATACACCATGTACCAGATGTACATCTGCCACATCTTCCAGGTGTTCCATCGGTGTCTTCAACTCATCCCTAAAATACTTAGGGATAACTTTTAGAGTGGAAGCAGTGATTAGGGCCTGTACTGTAGGAGGCATAGGTGCAACTAAAGGACTGCCAGCATCCCAGGCTATGTAATTTCTAGTGGCCATAGGTGCAGGAGAAGCAGACGACTACGGAGAAGGAGGAGATAGAGGAGGTGAAGAACTACCTTGGCAACCTCTTGGGTGCATAAAAACTAAGGGTGGTATGAGCTGGCCAGGGAATCTTGTAGTCTGCAACCTAGTTATAGGCCGATGGCTCATACACACTTATAACATCAAGCAAACATGCTAGTTTGCGTCCCACTGGGCATGCTAGAAAAAAAACTATTGACGTAGGATTTTGTGGGTAGCATCAGTCTTATGGGAAACTTAGCTATTGGGGGACATAGTGCGCTAGCTAAGTGACCTCTAGGGTTTTATCGAAGCCGACTCTTCATTTAGTGGGGGAGGTAAAGGGTTAGAAAGACAACAAAACATGAAAACTAAACTACAGGCGATGCACCAAAATCATAGACAAATTTACCAGAGCACAGTGCTGGATGCAAAGGCCCGAACCACCAAATGTTGTTTATTAAGTAAATTTTCTCAAAAGCACTTTAAAATAAGAAAAACACCCTCTAATTGCATAGCATAATCTATCATAACTTTAGCCAACACAGAGGAGTCGAAAAACATGATCTGTATTTATTTAGCTATGAAAGATCACAAAAGATGAAGAGCAGGCATTCATACATTAAGGAAAATAATAGCACAGACTAACAGTCTTATCAAATACATGAAAAATAGAAAGGCCCAGTTGATTGGCACAATCTGCAATCTTCAAGTTTAATAAAAATATTACAGAGACTTTCCAAGTGCTTAGGAGCTTTTAGCAACTTAAAAACCTAATAAAAGAGAAAAAGGGCCGCATATATAGGCCAGTCCACTGCCTGACAAACCACAGAGAAAGAAAGCCATGAGCAAACATCGATGCCTCAGATCATCTCGAGTCGCCATTGAAAAGAATGATTTCCCAACAGTGCGCTAGCAATGCCATTGCAGGGAACAAAAAACCATGCAGTGGTAGAAATGAACACGTGGCACTGAAGAAGAAAATGCGGAGGTAATCGAGCACAAACAGTGCAGCAACAATTCCAAGATAACCGGTGCACAAGAAAGTGCCACGCGTCAAACAGACGGGGCTTGGTAAAAGCAATAAGGGATGCTCAATGAAAAGCTCTAAGAGGGAGCCACATGGCACACACTGAAGGATAGTAACTGCATGGTGGGCCCCATTTGGAAAGTGGCCAGAGAAAGCCATGTGTCGAGCAAATAGAGCCCAACAAAAGTGAAGTGATATGGAAAAGTAAAAAGCTTCGAGAGGAAGCCATGTGGCGCATGTCGAAGGATGTGAGCGATTAAAGATAAGGCATAGCCATGAAGATAAAATAAAACCATCAAGGCTAGTGGTTTTTTGTGAAACAAGCTTGAAGCCCAAAATTTTGCAATCTCTTCAAGGGTATGTGCAGGATCATCATTGAAAAAATAGGCCCTTAAGTGGCGATGAAAATTCAGAAAATCAGAGTTAGGCAACTTGACATAAAAATTTGAATATGTTATCTATATTATTTCAAAAATATGTAAAAATAGAATCTATAGCAAATTGAATGTAGTTTCTAAAATACTAGGTTTATTTAAAAGAAAAAAAAATCTATTCAGTGAAAATTTGAAATTTCAATCCAGTAGTACAATTTTAGGAAAAAATAAGAAGTAGGTGTCTGTCTGACCACCCTAACCACAATAAAATGGTAATATTGTTTTATAAGATTTTAATATATATAAGTAGAGGACTCATGCCCCAATGTGATGCATATTTTTTTGTAATTTTTTTCCAAGTAAATAATTAATTATTAATTTTTTATCACAACTTTTAAAAAATATAAAAACTCGTATGTTTGACCACCTTAACTTGGTCAAAACTTCATGAAATTGATTTTTTTTTTAATCCTATAGTATGCAAAGCAAAAATTGAGACACATGTTTCAAATTCAAAAAATGTGATACCGTTTGAAAGCTTTAGCTGTTTTTGAATCAACCTATCAATCAAGACTTTAGTTGTAACTCGAATAGAAAATGAATAATCATTATTTATTAAATTCAAAGTAAAGCATAATTTATATTGTTGGGAAGCTTAGAATCTCTTTTAAAAACCCTTTTCGTTTCATAAATTTTGGGTAAAAAAAAGGTCATCAGCCACATGGGCCATCATATCCTAAACCATAAAGCAACCTTTTTTAGGTTTTTAGGTGCACACCTTTCATCTCTCAGCTTTTTGTTATGACTTACATGCTTTTTTGGGTCATTTAGTTAAATCTTACATTGCATTAAACATTAGGTCTTGCATTTCATTAGTTTTTCCAAGCCCTAGCTTGGTGGTGAACCCCTCTTTAGTTTATAATCAGACCCTAGCACAACCCTATTACAAGATCTCTTTCTCCTTTGCATACTTTAGATTGAGATCTCTAGGGTTTTCCTTGAATGAATGTACTGAAATGTGTTGTTCTACATCCTAAACCTTAAAGCAACCATTTTTATTTCTTTTTGTGATTGCATGTGTGTAATATGATCCCCCATACTATTTTGTTTGTTCTCTCTCTCTCTCTCTCTCTCTCTGTGACACTCCTCTATTTGTACCTGCATTCTTGTCTATGGGTATGTGCAGGATCATCATGGAAAAAACATGCCCTTAATTGGCAATGAAAATTCAGAAAATCAAAGTTAGGCAACTTGATGTAAAAATTTGAATAAGTTACCTATATTATTTCATAAATATGTAAAAATGGAATCTGTAGCAAATTGAATGAAGTTTCTAAACTACTAGTTTTTTTTTTCAAATAAAATCTATTTGGTGAAAATTTGAAATTTAAATGTAGTGGTACTTAAATTTCAGAGAAAAAATAAGAAGTAGGTGTGTCTGACCACCCTAACTACAATGAAATGATAATATTTTTTTATAATATTTTAGATATAAGTAGAGGACTCATGTCCTGATGTGATGCATATTTTTTTGTAATTTTTTTCCAAGTAAATAATTAATTATGAATTTTTTATTACAACTTAAATAAAATATTAAAACTCATATGTCTAACCACCTTAACTTTGTCAACACTTCATGAAATTCATTTTTTTTTTTAATCCTATAGTATGTTAAGCATAGAATGTGACACATGTTTCAGATTCAAAAAATGTGATACCGTTTGAAAGCTATAGATGTTTTTCAATTAGCCTGTCAATCAGGACTTTAGTCGTAATTCAAATAGAAATGAATAATAATTATTTATTAAATTCAAAGTAAAGAATAATTTATACTGGTGGAAAGTTGAGAATGTCTTTTAAAAACCCTTTTTGTTTCATCAATTTTGGGTAAAAAAATGGTCGTCAGCCACATGGTCCATCATATCACTTACGTATCGACACTTTTTGGCCAATCATGATCCTACACATATCCCTATGTTGTAAATATTTTATCTTTTTCTTTTTCATTTGTCTTTTCAATGTTGACCCATTCATGTACATTCATGTCTCTTTCATGTTGACCCAAAATATTTTTCTTTATCTTTTCAATTGTCTTTGTTGGAAGAATGAAGAAGATCACATCTCTCGATATAGTTTTTGTTGTCATTGATGTCACCATAATATATGAGGTTCAACTGCAATATTTAAAGTCATTGTAATCTGGTATTCTGAATCTGTAATGCATAATCATCCTCTGGTACTTTGCTTTGGATTTTTTCTCTAGTAATAGTTGCTATCTCAATTTTTGGGAAATGGTATGTGATTGGTAAAAGCATGCATGGACAAGTTTTTGTGCATACAGATGCTCGTGGTTGCCACCAGTATCATTTTGTTTATTAAATTTTTTCCATTAGGTCTATTGTTGGCCAACCTAACAAGCGATTGAAAAAGAAATGGATTAAATTTTGTTTGTGTAATCCATGTTGACATATTGTTGCATGCCAGACAGTTCAATTTTTTTTAGGAATTTTTGTAAGCTGACCTGATTGTTACCTATGGACAATCAAATATATATACAAGATGCTTTTGAAGATATATGAAGAGGTGTTAGAGTATGAAAATTCTAGTAGATTATCTATGGAAGCGAAAAGAGCGAAGAGTGATATGTTGACATGCAAATTTCTTGTGCTACAAAGGAACTAAATCTGCACTAGTGGTGTACTTTTATCAGTTCAATCTCTAGCGATTAGACATTTTGTTTCTAAAAATTTTGTAGGTAGTGAGACTCCATTTTTAGATAGTAAGTCTTGGTAGTGAGCCACCCTTTTGTAATATCCTATAACCGGTTATACTATATTATGAGTTAATCCTCACTATGGTTTTTCCCATTCTGATTTTTCCATGTAAAAATCTTGTTGTCTCTTGTGTTATGTATTTCATGTTTAGTTAATGCTTATTCTTGTCTTGTTTATCATATGCATTGGATTAATTGTATGGTATTTGTTCAATAAGTTTAATTATATACTCATTTAGTCTCCCTCTCAGTATATTGGATATTTAACAATTTGTAGAAAATCTTGGTTCCTCTGGAGAAGTCTAATAGCTTGAGGGAGATCTTCGAGATTGAAAAAATGGGTGATAATGTAGAGCTCTGGACTACCCTTGATGATCTTGACAAAACCAAAAATGAGAATAGAGATCTAAAAGAGAATCTTGATAAAGCGAATGAATGTGTCCAAAATTCGAAGGAGCAACTAAAGAAATTCAAAGAGAGACATAAAGAAGTCAATGACCAACTGAAACAAGCAAATGAAGATATTACCAGACTAAAGTTGCAAGTGCAAGAAAAGAAGAGGGTTGAAGATTGTTTGAATACGGAAATGAAGGAAAAGTTTGATGAATTTTCTAGGCTTGAACAAGAAGTGGTAAATCTAAGAGAAAAATTGGAAAAGGCAAAATTCCATGAGGATAGTTTCAAGACAAGTTCTACTAGGCTTGATGAATTGATTGTAGGACAAAAACCCTCTAAAGACAAAGGTGGATTGGGATTAGAAACGGATGAAAGCTCAAAAGTAGTAAATGATCAAAATACTCAAGGTAAAGGGAAGCAGAAAAGAAATCCAAGAAGGAAACAACCTATTAGATAGCCAAATGCACAAAGGTACCCACCTTTCAATGGCACTTGTTTTTCATATAACAAGTTTGGTCATAAGGCAACTAAATGCAAAAGTAGGATGAATCAATTCGTGGGTCCTTTCCCTAGACAATGCTATGCTTGTAATAAGTTTTGACATAGATCTAATGAATGCATAACTCAAATGGTTAACCAGTTTAATGGAGGAAGAGTAAATCAGTCCTTTGTTGGTTATTGCTATAATTGCAATAAATATGGGCATAAAATGAATCAATGTAGATCTTGGATTAATGGAAGTCAATCAAATCAAAGAACTATTATTTGTTATAACTGCAACAAACTAGGGCATATCTCAAAGGTATGCATAAGTAAAAAGGGAAAGCAATTTGCTTTGGTAAAGAAGAATGAACCTATGAAGAAGGTTGACAAAGAGGAAGTGAAACAAGAAATGAGTAAGATATGGAAAATAAAGAAGAATTAGAATCTTCGGATACGTCTGTGCCCTTAGCTAGTGTAGATAATTCCTCTAGGAACTAGACCTACCATGGTTTAGGGGGAGCTTTAGCATAAAATATTTTGAACCCCCTGATCTCGGGTGTACATTCCTTAGCACGATGTGATGTAAGAGATGAATTGGAAGATTTTTTGCAAAAGAAACGGGAAGAAAAGATGTATGTATGATCGCTTGTGAGGCATATTAGGGTTTTCAAGTGCGAAAAGAAGGTTTTGTTAGATTTTCAAATTTCAAGCACATTAAATGCAAATTAGGGCATCACATTAATCTATAAAGAAAAATCATGAAGGCATTTTGGTCATTTGTGCAATCAAAGAAGGCAAAGAGTGATTTAGAGAAATTTGGAGTGAATTTAAGTGTGACTAGTGTGAACCCTAGTTTCAGCTATTCGTGAAGGAAAAGGTATTTCTTTTCAATTCTATGTTCCTGTGATCTTGTGAAAATTCTTCTTGAATTTTTAAAAATATCTTGGAATATAGAATATGGAAACTCATGTGGTCGTAAATACAACAAAAATACCTAGACCCTCTTAGAGGAAATAATTGATGAAGGTTTTTGAGGATGACCCTATGGGCGCTTTCTCTTATGTTCCCCATGGCATCATGCCAATAGAGGATACAAGAATGTACATTAAGGTTAAGAGAAAGGAATTTAATCACATCAAATTGATTGATATGTGGCTAAATGAACTCATTGGAGATGATTTTATGGTAAAACCTGAGTATTCAAATCTTGTGACAAAGAATTTGGATTGTTGGAACAACTTTACAATTTTTTGTTCTACAGTGGATGATCAGTATGTAAAATTGGTCCTCAATAGAATGCATGATTAGTTCTTATGGACCCATGAGCCACATTTGATAAATAAGGAAGCAATCAAATTTGTCACTGGACTTTATGACACCGGTCTAGTGCCTGTGCTAAAAGGAGTGAAAAATGATGTGGTGATGAATCTCACTAGTGCAACTTATGACAAGAGGGCTCTTGCAACGAAGCCTATCACTAATCCATTTGTGAAGTTGGCATCCATAATTATTGGCCACAAGATATACTTCACCAACAAAGAGAATTATGTATCTGCCACAATAATTTATACTGGTTATGACATGACTGTAAATGGTGTAAATTATGATCTATGTGAGCTTCTCAAACAACAATTGCTTGAGAATCTAAGAATTTCAAAGTAGAAGAAGTATCCTTTCAAGTTTGGTTCTTTGATTGTTTTCCTATTATTCTATTTTCTTGGAATGCTTCTAGGAAAATCTGAAATAGTGTTTTGGGACCCATCCTGACCTATTGCCCATCATATTTTTGATCACATCTGTAAGTTGGGTGATGTAAACAATGCAAAATATGCCTTGATGAAATTATTTTTTGTATTCAAGAAAAATATGAATGAGGGAGACAAAAGTTTGAGGAAGATTTTAAAAAAATATAAGAATGACATTATATTGCATGTGTCTTCTAATGAGTGTATGATAGAATTGGTTGAATCCCGAGCCATCTAGATTCAACCCTTGGGATATGAGATCACATAAGAAGTAGATGAAGGGTATGTTTAACTCTTATTGAAGAGTCCTAAAGATCCAAATGAACCTCAGATTGGAACTTATGCAGAGTAATCCATGGAAGTTTTTTTGGAACACAAAAAAGATACAAAATAAAAAATGTAAAGGAAATGCTGAAGAAATTTGGTTTCATAGATGAAGAGATAGATCTAGGGGGAGCTCTTGGAGGAAAAAAGTCTAAAAAACCACCTATTCTAAGGAGATCCAGCAGGATTCCTCCTTCCATACCAGTTTCTGGATCAGGTACAGTGAAGATTGAGCCCAACACCACTAACAAAGGCAACGGCCCTTCCCCCTTGAGACCCACTACCAGATCAGGAAAGAGAAAAGGTGTTCCTCTGGTAGCCCTTGCTAAATGAGGAAGAAAATAAAATGCTACTAGGGAGAAGAACATTATCTTTACTCATGATCAAGAGGAAGAGGAAGAAGATCCAGCTGCAAAGCTGACAAGAAAGAGAAGGATGAGTGTCTCGTCTAGGGAAGGTACATCACAAGAAACCAATGTTGGATTGAAGAAAGTTCACGATGTGTCATCCTTAGAGGATGTTGATGAAAAAAATGTTAGTGATAATGAAATCAATGCAAAGAAATCCAGAGTTGCAGAAGAAGTTTCATTGGACTAGGAAGAATAGAACGTCTCTATAGTAAGACCTGGTTGCCCTCTCAAACTAGATGTTTTGGTGAATAATTTGGTAAATTAAGAAAACATGGTAAAATCTACAGCATAAGTGTATGATTTAGTAGGAGAAGAAGATAAGGAAACAATAATAATGACTATCATCAAATATGTCATTAAATTGGAAACAAAATGGGATAATATTAGGAGAGATGTTCCTAAAAAATTATGGGAAGAACTGATGAAAAGAAGAGTTGATGCGGTTGAGGTGGAAGAGAAAATAAGAAATAAAGAATATAAAGAAATTGCATCCTCTGTATCTCCAGGTGATCTAGAAACTTTGAAGCAGATTTGTGCTAATACGTTCAGGGTGAAGAGAAGAGTTAATACTCTCATGACTAGAGCAAAGAAGGGAGTACAATAGTAAAGTATGGAATGTTTGGTGCATCTGGTTTGACACCTGAATCTAGAAAAGAAACTTCTACAAAAGTTATGGAAGAACCTCCTTCTGATGTTGCTAATGAAAATGTACCTTTGGATATGAATTAGTTCAATACCCTTCCAAAAATAGGTAGTACATATGTTCTACCAGAAATCAATGTTGTTAGTGAGAATTTGGAAAGTGAAAAATAGGTTGAAGAAAATTTTCAAGTAGAATTTGATAATGTTACCCCTCTGGTACACTCTAAAGAAGAAGAAAAAGATAAGTCTGAAGAAGAAGAAAGAGATAAAGTAGAAGAGAAGAGGGAAAAGGAAATTGAAGAAGAAAAAGTAGAAGAAGAAAAGATAAAAGAAAATGAGATGGAAGAAAAGAATGCAAAAGAAGAAAAATCAGAGGAAGAAGAAGACAAAAATAAGAAATCAAATGATATTGCTAGAGAGAATGAAGAAGTAGGTCAATAGGTGAAATCACAAAATTCCACTCAAGAATCCTCCCCTAGTGATGATGTCTTAAAGGGACTGCTATCTAAGTAGATCAGATTACAACTGGTAATTCCTCTAAAACTCTTACAGCTTCCTATGAAACAAGGTTTTGTAGATTTGAACAAGATTTATTTTGTACATAAAATGGTGTTAGGTGATGTTTTTCATGCATTCGATGGAAGATAAATCTTAGAGATGCATTAGAAAGGAATTGAGTTTATTGAAGATGATATTAAGGCTTTTTAGGATGTTACATCGGATACATCTGTAGATACATCTCTTGCTCCAGTTGAAAATCTGAATCTCTTATTCGACTCCTTCAAGGAGTATGCCACAAGACTTGTTGAGAAAACAAAATAGGATGTGGAAGAGAAATTTAATTAGAAAATGCTATTGATTCTTCATGAAAAGTGCACTTTGGCACATGAAAATTTAGAAAAGAGCCTTGAATCATGGAAGGCATGTGAATTTGAAGCTAACTCTGTGTTTACTTATTGCATAAGGTGTCCTAATGCCACAAAAAGCATAAAAGATCACATGGACTCCATTGAGTCCCAACTGACCAATGTCTCTAGTACCTACAATGTATCCATGGACATAGAAATATCAACTTGGAATGTTATTTTTGTGCACAAAGATTTTTTTTTTATGCTTCAAAAGCAAAAGGAAGAGATAATAAAAAAATTTGGCTTGCTTGGTGAAAATTAGAGGATGGAGTATGCTCTAGTAGCCAATGCTTTGGCTAGTGCTTAAAATTTGGATAAGATCAATCTAACCCTGGATACTCCAGATGAAGCTAAAGAAATTTTTATTGCTTTAGAGTCTTTGAACAAAATGTTTATTTCTGCTAAGTAGAGTTGGGAAAATGGTAAAGCGGCCTGGCAAGGCATTCTATAGGAGCTTCAAAGTGCCCCCTCCTTTGGGTAAAGTTTTTTTTCCTATTTTACATTGCTTGGGATAAAGTCCTCAGGGGGAGTTTCAATAGTTTGATTCCCTATAATGTTCATATTGGACCCTATATACATAGTTTTTTTATGCTTTTTGGTCAGCCTTTGTCTTCGATGTCAAAGGGGGAGAATGGAAAGAGAAAGAAAATACAAAAGTTTGTAATTTTGGCACATGTTGCCATCAATGAAAAAGGGGGAGATTGTTGGAAGAATGAAGAAGATCACATCTCTTGATATAGTTTTTGTTGTCATTGATGTCACCATAATATATGAGTTGCAACTGCAAGATTCAAAGTCACTGTAATCCTGTATTCTAAACTAGTAATGCAGAATCATCCTCTAGTACTTTGCTCTGGATTTTTTCTCTAGTAATAGTTGTTATCTCAGTTTTTGGGAAATGGTCTATGATTGGTAAAAGCATGCACGGACGAGTTTTCATGCGTAAGATGCTCGTGGTCACCATCAATATCATTTTTTTGATTACATTTTTTTCATTAGGTCTATTGTTGGCCGACCTAATAAGTGGTTGAAAAAGAAATGGATTAAATTTTATTTGTGTAATCCATGTCGATATTTTGTCGCATGCGGCACAGTTGAATTTTTTTTGAGGAATTTTTGTAAGCTAATCTGATTGTTACCTATGGACAATTAGATACATATACAAGATGCTTTTGAAGATACATGAAGAGGTGCTAGAGTATGCGAGTGCTAGTAGATTATGTGTCAAAGCAAAAAGAGTGAAGAGTGATCTGCTAACATGCAAAATTATTGTGCTACAAAGGAACTAAATCTACACTAATGGTGTACTTTCATCAGTTCAATTTCTAGAAGTTAGCCATTTTGTATCTACAAATTCTATAGGCAGTGAGCCTCCATTTTTGAATAATGAGTCCTGGTAGTGAACCACCCTTCTGTAATATCTTATAAGCAGTTATACTATATTGTGAGTTAATCCTCACCGTGGTTTTTCATGTAAAAATATTCGTGCCTCTTGTGTTATGTATTTCATGTTCAGTTAATGCTTTTTCTTGTCTTATTTATCATATGCATTGGATTAATTGGATGGTATTTGTTCAATAAGTTTAAGTATACTGATTCACCCCCCCTCTCAATATATTGGATATTTAATACTCTTGTTTCTTCCTTTTGGGGATGATGCAAGGCATCAAGACATTCATGATTATTCCATGTTGACCCAAAAGGTTTTTCTTTGTTTTTTATCTGTTTGTGCCATTCTTGTAGTTCTATGAATATTTTGGGAATGATGATAGTTCTGAGCTTTATAAAAACATTATCACAAGAACATACTAACCTCGAAACCATAGATCCCTTACGTGTGTTTGGAGTTTTATTTTGGGGGCAACCACTTCTTTTCACAACCCCTTGTTTTCATTCATGATGTAAATTTATTTGGAAACATATGACTTGGCATAGGGCTTTCTAGGTTAGCTCTCATGTCCTCCTTATTGTTACCATTTAGCATTTGCTAAAGTAATTTCTCATAGTATGGTGTTTAGCAATTTTTTTAAAGTGGGGGCATACATTGGCATTATTCTTTTTCATTTTTATTTTTCATGTTTCATGGTGTAGTCTTCTTTCTTCTTATGATGATTTTTTCCCTTTGTGGTGACATTGGGTGTGATTCCCTCAAGAGTGTGATCTCTCTAAGAATATTGCATTCCTCTTTGTGGATTGATGTGGCACACTACATCCCTTAAGGTTTGAATCTTTTATTCTTTGATTGGTCCTCTCTTGGAGACATTAGGCACAATTTTCCCTAAGTTAAGACCTCATGTGAACTAAGAAAGACATATTTGAATGTTCTTTACATTATTTTTGAATTTTCAATTTCATTTATATGGCCACCTTGCATAACACACTTTTCATGCCCATGGATCCATCCTTTTTGTTCATGAGTTTCAAGCAGACAAAGCTTTTCTTGCCTCATGAAGCTCAAAGTTCATTGTTGTGTGGCGCCTTATCAAATTAATTAGGAGGTATAACTTTGGTATGCTTGGACACGAAGTTGAACCGAGTCATGACTTTTCCATAGCCACTCACTTGTGTGTGAGTGCATACTGGCCATGTGTTTATGTGTCTCACCCTCTTGGATTACTCACCCAATGGACAACCTGAAGTTTTTTTGCCTCAAAGTGAGTGATGAGTCTTGATTTTGGCCTAGTTAGGAGGGAAAAATATCTTGTTATTTGCTAAGATTGCCACAAACTTTGATATTATATGCTGACACCTTCATATAGTTTCTCTTAGTTATATGACATATGGAATAGGTTCATTTTTTTTGGTTTTAATGATATTTACCAGTTATGTGGACCATCTATGTTTATCTTGCATGTGATTGATGAATTTTCTTTAAGGTGGTTATGATTATGAAATTACTATGTGTACTAAAATTATTTTGTAGACATGATTGAAATGCTAAGTTGAGAGATGCAGCTGCCAACCGATCAGGTTGAGGAGTTGCACGAGGGTCAACTGAGGACGACCGTAGAATATTCCCGTGTCAACCATGTGTAACCACCTTGTACCAATATTTAATGGAATTGAGCATTACGGGCATTACTGCAATGGTCGAGTCCATGTTTGGGAATGCATGTCCAAAAGGATTCCCCTACATGAATAACCACCCTTTCCATTTTTCTCGCTTTCCCTAAATGGAATCCTCTTAGTTAGTGGGAGTTGATGGCCCTATTTAGTTGATAAATAAGGCTCATATCCTCCTTCCTCGGGGGAGTGATAGTGAGTTAGTGAGTTGATCTCCAAGTTCTTGTACAAGCTAATTATCAACCATATTTTTGTAATTGCATTTTCTGATAAATGAAATAAGATTCTGAGTTGAGCATCCAATTTTTTCTAGTAGTTTAGAGGATACTCATCCAAGGGGGCCCACTTGGTGATTAATCCATTCCTTTAGTTTAATTAGATTAGTGTTAGTTTATGTTCAATACTTAGTTAAGATTCTAGCATTGACTGTTCATGCAGCCACTAGAACTCTGTTCCATGACTGTTCTTGCAACCAAGGTGGGCAGAGTAATTTTTGTTGGATGCTTAGATTTTCCTTCCTATTATGCATAATTAGTTCAGATCTACTTGAGTCATGTTCAACATTTTCTTTGTTTCCTTTGATATAATTTTCTTTTTGTCTTAAGATTTTCTTAGTTATAAAATTGAGATGACTATTCTAGAATTCCTAGTGCACATACTATGCTGACCCATTTCAAGTTCACGTCCCTGGGTTGAAAATTTAAATGTACCTTCATGGTGGTTAAGATATCTATTCAGGTCAGATATCCAATCTTTGAATCATGGTTGTAAGGGCCTAGTTATTTAAATCATTATTATGGGTCGACAATGAGCTTGCATTTTTCAGACAAACAACCTAGATCTGATCCACATTGTGATGGACAAATGATCAAATATTGATCCCCCTCTTTATTTTTGTTTTTTTTTCTCCTTTTCTTTGATAGTGTATTCTTGTGCCTTGTTATTTCTCTTTATATCATTTTCATGTGTGTTCTTTTGTGCCTATGATGATTTTCCATAGGACCTTGGTCCTCAGGGCTTGTGCAACCCTCTTGATCATGGTTGTCCTATCTTACTAGCATTGGTACATTTGGACCCCTCTTGATGTGCATGGGTCTACTTTAGTGTGAGTTGGAAGAAATTTCCGCCTCTCACTAAAGTGGGGGCTAGATGTAATGACAAAAAAAGTACTCCCTAACTCGGCCTTGATTTAGTGTTGTAATTTGTCTAACATATTTACATTAGGTCTTGGGCCCTTGTGAAATAAAATGGACTTAATTGGATGTCATTTAGAGTGTTGTAAAGTGTTGTAACACACTTTCACACTTTTCTATGGTTTTATTAAAAATAACTAGGCTTCTTTAGATGCCTTATTTGGCCTTATTTTGCATCCACAAGTCTTAATTAATGCACCTTTTTTAGGCTAATCTAGACATAAATCAACATACAATCATAATTTATGTGTTTTTAGGTTGTGTGGCCTAGATTCAGTGATCTAGGACTCATACACCACCTTGGGTGTATGGGTCCCACCTAGGTTTTGGGCCCTAATCTGTATTTTGCATCATTTTAAGTATTTTTGAAAATGTGTCCCATAATTAATGCCCGATGGGACTCATACGCCACTTTTGGAATATGAGTTTGTGTGGCCCAAAATAAAATTTAATTAAAATTATTGGCATAATTTTATTCTCCTAGATCTGATTTTGGCTTGTAGTGTTGTAATTTCTGAAATTAGGCATAAACAAGTATAAATACAAGTTTCTTTTGCTCATTTTTCACCTAGCAAGTTGAATGAGCATCCTTATATAAAAATTGAATTCACAAGAGAATTCAATAGAATTCAAGGTCTGATTATCAAGTGTTTTGGAGCATTATTCAAGTATCAAGCATCATGTTTGTTTTTGAGCTAACAATTGTGATGTTGGGTTTTATGATTCAAGCTAGCATTCAATTCAAGATCTATCACATTCAAGTAAGAGTCAAGATCTAAATCCATTGGAGCCACTTCCCACATGTTTGCATCACTTTATTGCTAGGGTTTGGTGATTTTCAACATTACATTTTGCTCATTCATCATTCTCCTTTCCTATTTCATTTCATTTCAAGGTTTAATTACCAAAATGAGGTTTGACCAAGGAAAACCCCTTTCCACTAGCATTTTTTTTCTCTATCTTTAGTGTATGATTTGTAGATCTTTGTTAAATACATATTGAAGAGAAATTTTGGAGAAATTTTTCAAAGTATTCAAAGTTATCGAAGTTGTCACCTTGCATTGGAGATCATTAAAAGACATCTATAGGTTGCAAATCAGTGATTCAGACCCAAAAATCAAATGGAAAGGATAAAGCAGACATTGAAGAGAAAAAATAGACTTTGAATTTCTAGAAAAACCTAACTAGAATAATACGCCACTTCTAGCATATGAGTTTCGGTACAGGAAACTTTGTAGATTTCAAGAGTTTGTCATATCTCTGCTAGATTTTTGTTCCTGCCCAGAAACCCTAATCTAAGACTAAATCACCCAGTCTAGCATATGAGTCCTATTCAACATTAATTTTAGTGTTTTTAGCATTTCAAGACTCAATTCAATCCTCTTTAGGTTTCTAGGTGCACACCTTTCATCTCCCAGCTTTCTGTTATGATTTACATGCTTTTCTAGGTCATTTAGTGAAATCTTACATTTCATTAGGTTTAAAGATTAGGTCTTTCATTTCATTAGTTTTTGCAAGCCCTAGCTTGGTGGTGAACCCCTCTTTAGTTTATAATCAGACCCTAGGACAACCCTATTACAAGATCTATTTCTCCTTTGCATACTTTAGATTGAGATCTCCAGAGTTTTCCTTGAATGAATGTTGTGAAATGTGTTGTTCTATATCCTAAACCATAAAGAAACCATTTTTATTTCATTTAAATTAACCCTTAGTGTGGTTTTCCTTCACTTATTTCCACTGCAGAAGTGTTTGGTGCCAACCTATTTGGTGTTTGCACATTTGAGATGCATACATTTCATTGAGACCAACATAGACAAAGTTGTTTGATATTGTGGTTGATATATAAACCAGTTTAATTTTGGAGATGAGTGTGGTGTGTTGTGAAGTGAAAAAATATGTGAATATAAGAAGGATTTGAGACTTGAGTGCGAGCTTCAATTCCTAAGTCTATCGAAAGGAGTGAGAAAAAGGTATCTACATTTTAGTGTACATAAAGTTTCTAGAGGCAGTAAGCCAAAGGTTGCAAATGGTGTAGAATTATTATGGCAAATCTTCCCATTTCTTAAGATTGTGAACCTCCTTGTAATAGTCTTCTTCTATTCTCTTCTATTTTAGATAGTGATTCCTTTGGGAGGTGAGCCCTTGGTAGTGAGAAATTATTTTCTTTTAGGTAGTGAGCTCTTCCAGTATCAAGCCTTTTATAATTAATGTTGGTATTCATATATATGTGAGTTAATCCTCACCATGATTTTTCCATGATTAGGTTTTTCCACTTAAATATGGTCTTCTATGATATATGGTTGTGAATGTGTTTATGTTTCACTAGTTCACCTTCATATTGATGCATGATAAATGTTTGATGGTTTATGAGGCTTTAAATATTTTAATGTAAAACTAATTCACACCCCCCCTCTCAATTGTCTAGTGTGTCTAATAGAATCTTTCATCAATGGAGTCTTCACAAAATTTATGGTTTTCTTTTGTAAAATATTTTTAAAAAATTAATTTTATTACTGGTTTTGGATTAATTTTAATGTGGGATAAGGGTATGTGTAGGATCATCATGCAGAAAATAGGCCATTAAGTGGTGATGAAAATTCATAAAATCAGAGTTAGGAAAATTTACGTACAAATTTCAATAAGTTATCTATATTATTTCAAAAATATGTCAGAATAGAATCTATAGCAAATTGAATGTAGTTTCTAAACTACAAGGTTTTTAGTTTTTTAAATTCTATTTGGTGAAAATTTGAAATTTCAATGTAGTAGTACTTAAGTTTCAGGGAAAAAATAAGAAGTAGGTGTTTGTCTGACCACCCTAACCACAATAAAATGATAATATTTTTTTATAAGATTTTAGATATAAGTAGAGGACTCATGTACCAATGTGATGCATATTTTTTTGTAATTTGTTTCCAAGTAAATAATTAATTATGAATTTTTTATTACAACTTTTAAAAAATATAAAAACTCATATGTCTGACCACCTTAACTTGGTCAAAACTTCATGAAATTCATTTTTTTTAATCCTATAGTATGTGAAGCATAAAATGTGATGCATGTTTCGGATTCAAAATATGTGATATCATTTGAAAGTTATAGATTTTTTCAATCAGCCTATCAATGAGGGCTTTAGTCGTAATTCAATTAGAAAATGGATAATAATTATTTATTAAATTCAAAGTAAAGCATAATTTATATTGGTGGAAAGTTGAGAATCTCCTTTAAAAAACCTTTTCATTTCATCAATTTTAGGTAAAAAAAAGTCGTCAGCCACATGGGCCATCATATCACTTACATATTGCCACTTTTTGGCCCATCATGATCCTGCACATACCCATAAGAAGTATCCATATTTTTTTATTTAAAAAATTATGAGATTGTGTTTGTTTTTATCCCCTAAATATTTTCATTGAATTATTTTTCATGCCCAAATAGTTGATTAGCATGAAAAACCTAGGATTTGAGGTGTAGGTTGTAGGAAAGGAGTAGCTCTTAGCATCAATTAGGGAACAAATAGGCTTGATGATATAATACGGAAATAGTTTCCTTAATAAGTGATAACCAATGAATTTTTTAATTAAAAGTAACCAAGATATTGATGTCTATGGAATATCTAGATTGCTAATATAGGTTTGGTATGAGCATCTAGAGGCATGACCACTTGGGGAGTGCTGGGTCTTAATAGTTGGGTTCCTTTCATGTGTGAATTGATTCATATATAACTCTACTTATCCATCCATAGATCCCATGGGTTCCTTGTCCTTACTATTGCTGGACTTGGTGTTCAATAAAAGACCCATCTCTAACCATTTTGTGATTGGAAGAGACATTATTGCACATGATTATGTTCATACAATATGAGACCATGGTTACACATGATCATTTCTATGATGTATGTTTTTTGACGTGGATTATTCATTGTGCTTACTATTGGTGATGTTATCCCGTTGAGCATTTGTTTTTATTCAATAACCATTTTGTTGGTCTTTATACATTTGACATGATCATTAGTGTGCCATGTGTATGCTTTGATGATTATTTATCTTATTTTATACCATGTTTATATATGTTGATTAGTGTGTTTATAAGTCATGCTCCTTATTTTGCATGAGTGATGTGATTTTACCCAAGTGACTATCTCCTAGCACAATGTAGTGTACCTAAGCCTATCAAATGGTTGGGTAGCATAGATACCACCATTAGGGATTGAAGTTCATGGAGCCTTCAATATGGAAGTGTATGTCCTCTCATTGTATTAAGATTTTTTACTTTTATAAAATAAGATAAAATACAAATTTTATGACCTTGTATAATATTTTATAAATTTAATAGTAAGTTTTGAATTATTCTAGTGGATGGAATGTAAAAATCCCACATAAGTGGTGAAGGATCTATCATATTATGCATGTTTTTCTATATTGGAATTGAGAACTATTTCAATTTATTATACAATTAAATACCATTTTGGTTCTGTTGGTAAATAAACTAATAGAAATTTTGGATTTTGGTTTAGCATGAACTTAATGTGTTAGAAAAATTAAAAAAAATCTTTGGATCATGTGTGTTCTTGTGTAGTTCCTGTTTCATTTTTGGGGTTTATGTTAGTGAGAAACCTTCTCCCCTTGGTTGAAAGACTAGTAAGGTATGTTGGGAATGTTTTATCTTTCCTCTTGTGGTCTCCCCAACCCTTGGAACTTATCTCATTCATGGGCTAGTGTGGGGTGAGATCGGATTCTAGGGCATCTTCAGTTCCCCAATTATTTTCATCACTTTTAAGTCTATCTTTAGCTATGGCTACTTTCTTGTAGCTCTTGAGTGTTGTTATTTTCTTGAGAACTAAAAATAGGCTTCAATTTGTTTATTGGTAAGGAAACTAGTGCTAGAACTAGGAATACAGTGTTGGGAAGGACTATAAAATATCCTATGGACTCTAGCACAAAATAAGGACTACAACACTATACCTAAACAACTATGCCAAATTAGGACACCTATGAAATTTTTCTAGTATTTTTCTAGGGCATACATGTCCTCAAGTGCCATATTTTCCATAATTTCATCATTTTTATTCCTTCCCATTGTTTCTTGAGAAAAATCTATATAAAAATTTGTTCCCCTTAGCCTAGAGAGTCTTCCTATGTTGTTGGTTCATCACCCATTTACATCAAGTGAAGCATATCATTTCCCACCATTTCTCTAATTGGTTGAGGGCTTGTACCTCCTAGTAAGGAAACTTCTTGTCAGAACTTTTCCTTGTGTTTAGGTGTTTTTAAGTTTGTTTTTAGTGTATTGAAGGAATTTTTTATCTGCATCCTACTCCTTCTAAAAGTGATGGTTGAGTTGTCCATATTAGAAGTGTTGGCTTTTATTCATTCCTCTATCAATGTGGTTTCTTGTGGTGTTTATTTGAGTTTGTAAGAGTTTATTACCATGAATTTAAGGTTGATGATTCCGTCATCCCTTCCCTTATTTTGGTTTGTGATAAAGTTATTATAGGTTAATAGTTGATCATCATTTGGGTGCCATTTCCCCTCTCATAGGTTCATCATAGTGGCTTCATCCCATGACTAGTAAGTTTTCCATTGGTGCCACCTTACTTTTAACAATGGTGATATAGTTTGTTTTAACTTTTTCTTTGCGAATATTTATTTTACATGACCTTCTATTCATTTTTTTGTAAGTGTGATATGTTTTTATCACATATTTGTCACTCTCATTGTTACATCAAAATAAAATTGTTCAATCAACTAATCTCCTAGGTGTGTGGCTTGGGGCATTACAATTTTCCATTTCACATTGAGAATATATCCTCTTAAAGGTCATTTGTGATGATAATATTTTCACAACTAATGCACTAGGGATTGGAAATATAGTGAGGAAACACTATAAGGAATTACTATAAATTATAAGATCAAGTTAGAGTTTAGTCCTAAGAAAAAAATGATTTCTCATTGTTCTAAAAAAATCTTAGAGAATGTTGGGAACTTCTTTAAGAACTTGTTTGAACCCTCATTTAACATAATATTTAGTGACATTTACCCAATATTGAGCAAATAAAGGTGATCTTTGATTTGAGTTCCCATTTATATGTAGGTATCTATAAATAATTTCTAGTGGAAAAGCTAAACCATAAAATTTGAGTGGAAGAATAAAATTATAGATATAATAGAGTAGAGGTGGCTTACTAGAGCTCTAAGGTGATGGCATTTACTTATAAACTTTATAAAAATGTGTCGATTAATACCCATAAATATAGAGGATATGATCCACAAAATTTATGCCTTTACTCTACTAACCTATCTACCTAGCCCCATGCATGGGGAGCGGCTTTAAATTTTTGATGTATTGAATGTGTCTAGTACCATGGATTTGTGATTGAGCACAATTATTTTGAGGAAAATTTGAGCCCCCATAACTTTGAGTTTAGTAATTTTCCACTCAATATGAATTCATACTGGAAAGTGGTTAGAGAGGATAATCTCAAACAAAGTTTCCACCAACAAGGAGTAAACAATAAAAAAATAAAAGAAGGATTGAGCTGATATTATGGAATGGTCCAATAATTTAGCACTTTATTAGGCCTAACCCTTAAATTATTCCCAATATAACATACTCTATGATCTTGATTGTGGTCAATATTGGGATAAAATATCCCCAATTTATTTCACATAAAATACCACACATCTCTTTCTCCAATTGTCTAGTACATAGGTAATAACCCACACTTATCATATGTCATATTTATCATATTAAAGTCCCCATTAAGAACCCAGATAGAAACTAACAATGAATTTGAAATGTATCTCTAAAGGGTACATCTATCAACAACATCATTTCAAGCATAAACACTAATAATCCAAAATAAATTATTATTAATATTGAAAAAAACCAATAATTCATGGCTGGTGGGGTCACATCCTTGGGAAACTAATTTGATGCCACATAGAGGAGATAAATTTGATGACAACACATAACATAATTCTTGGTTGCAAAAAAAAAGGCTAAATAAAATAGAAAGATGCAAAAATAAATTTAAAAAATCATTAAACTTTTTTATTTCCAAGATTTTATAAATCTATAAATTGGAGTTGGGTTTCATGAATGAAATGTTTCCTTAGTAGTTCTATCAAACCTTGAACGTTCTTGGATATATAGTTCATAAGTGATTATCTAGAGATGTACTTTTTTGTTTTGCTATCCACCTCTTCAAGAGTAGAATATCTATTCCGAATAATAGCCTCACTTGAATTAGTTTTTTTAATATAACAATTAAGCTAGCATGGTTATCATATAATTGAAACAAATTTCCATTCCTTTGGATTCCTTTACGGTTTATTGGACCTCCATTCCACAACCAAAGGATGAGAAGCATGTCAAGTAGAGGGATATACTAGGTGAGATAATAAAAATCTACTAGCATAGCTTGAATGTATTTAACAAGTCACTTGAGGTAACCCCAAGGTGGAAATGACCAAAGTTCTCTAGTTCAAGAGGTTTTGAAACTAATTTAGTATCTTGAACCCCAAAGCTAGATGACGTCTTCGTGGTGGAATTCTATTTCTAGAGCTATTAGCTTTATAGTTGAACATTGTAGAGAAAAACTAATCCTTTTTTATGGCATGAAATGACCTAGAAGTAAGCTACATAAAAAAAATTGGATGATGAAAAACTAACCAAAAATATTGGATCTTTTATTTAGAGGATTAACATTGATAAAAATTATTTGATAAATTTATGTAAATAACATGTTGAGAATATTTTCTATGTTCAATGTAAATATCAATGGTCTCTTTAAGTTCCTTTGATATAGTCACCTCAAAATAGAATCACTACTAAGAATAAGTTCAATATAACCATTTAAGTTAAAAAACCAAAGTGCCTAAAGAAGAATCAATCTAGCTTAGGAGGTTCTAGCATGACAAGGATATCCTAGGGAATTCAACATAGATGAGAACCTTAAGGGAATTTTCATCAAAAAACAAAGTCTCGAGTCCATGTTTTGAACTTAAAAATAAGGACAAAAAATTACAAGGTTCATGGATGAGAATAGCCTCAACATGATCATATTCAAAAAATAAAAGAGAAAAAAAAACTATAGTGATGTTTCGCATGACAACTAGATGGATCCCATATGGGACCCAATTTCTAGTGACCCACTCTTCAAGCATGATTTTAGGAGGGACCCTACCAATAAAATATCTTATTAAAGTATTATTTTCTAGCCAACAAGAATCATTATTAAAATTTGGAATGAGAAGAATAACATCTAAGGGTGTTTCAGGTAACATACCTCATGAATGGCTCTAGTCTAGGTTTGTCTACCTGGGTTACCCTTAGAATACAAGAATGAATCCATCTTCAAGAGCATTGAGGACTCCTTGGGGCAATACATGACTTTTGAATCCATCACTAGGTCGAAATCTAGGTTGGTTTTTGCCCGCTTTTGTGTGAACATTAGTGCGAGCAAGACACTTCCTAACTCGGTGAGGTTATATTCTAAGTTTTACAATTGGGTCTAACCAGTGTGCTATGAAAATGTTTTTTTTTATTGTTAAAAGTGTGCTAAACTTGGCCATCTTGTCTCTAACTATAAATCCTCATTTAATCAGGAGCCTAACTCGGGTGCTTCTCCTATAAGTGCACATCCTCTTGTGGATAATGAGCTATTGAAGATTGGTGACCTCTTGGCCAAGTCTGCCTCACCAAGATTGGCCAAACCACCTTTCTCTGGAGATCCTCCTAGTGGTTTGGTGATTCCTAGTGAAGATCCAACTTCAAGCCTTATCATTCCTTCTCTAACTTTGAATGAGGTTTTCAACAAGTCTTTGGATGTAGATGCTCTATCCTCTGGCCTCGCTTCGGGGGGATGAGTTGATTGGTGGATCCCTATTAGAGGTGGGTCCTATTGGGACAAGTGAGACTATGGGAGAAGAAGGTGAATTTTGGGGGGCATGAGAGCACTGAAGTTATTCATGAAACCATTGTTAATACAAAGGGTTTGATGCTGAAAAAAGTTGTTGAGGAGGAGAACTGGGTAACCCCTAAGAAGAGAGGGAGGAAAAATAAGGCGGATGTGGGAGGTGACTCCAAACCTAGTAGACCCAACCAAAAACATACTATGCTGAGAGAGACTACAAATGAGATTACCTTGGGTAAATAGAGGACATTGGATGTGTCCTCCAAGAAAGGTAAAAAATGAAGGTTATGTCATGGAATGTACGTGGACTGAACAACTCCCACAAGCAACTAGCTCTAAATAACTATGTTTTAGAACACAAGTTTGATGTGTTACTTTTACAAGAAACCAAGATGAAGAAAAAAAAAAATTGATATAATTGTTAAGAATTTATGGTCGGGAGCCTCTTACTCCTATAGTGATGCTGAAGGGGTGTCGGTAGGGCTTGTTGTACTCTAGAACCCTTCTAGGTTTAATGGATTTCAACTGTTCTGCTATAGAAGTAGTGTGGGAGTGCCCTTTTCCTACCCAGGTGGCTCGTGGTCCCTTATCAATCTCTATGCTCCTAATCAGAGAAATTTGAGGAATGACTTGTGACAAATTATTTCTGGTTGGGTTGAAAACAATAGTGGTTCTCATTGGTTGGTGGCTGGGGACTTCAATTCCCTATTATATCCTTCAAAGAAAAGTGGTGGACTAGTGGATTTCTTTGACAACATGACCAATCTAGATAACTTCCTAAGTTCTACTAGTCTGGTTGGCATTGAATTATCCAACCAAGCTTTTACTTGGACCAATAAGCATCTTGGAGAGGACTTAATACAAGTGAGATTGGATAGATTCCTTTGTTCTAGTAACTGGATTGGCTTGCTCAGTGCCAACCTTAGGGCTCTTCCCAGAATGATGTCAGACCATAATCCTTTGTTGCTAATCTCAAATGACCTATCTGCTATGGAACCTTTTCCTTTCTAGTTTGAGATAATGTGGAATTCCCACCCCGACTTTAAGAACCAAATTGTTGAATTGTGGAACATTCCTGTTCATGGCTCCCCAATGTTCAAGATCTTTTTAAAACTTAAACATATTAAATGTATGGTGAAAGGCTAGAACAAATGTGTCTTTGGAGATGTTTTCTAGAAGAAAATAATTATTAGGGAAAAGTTGAAAACTATATTAAAGAAAATGGAGGAGAGGGATGTCAGTCTACCTACTTGCAATCAGGAAAAAGAGAGCTGGAGGGAGTGGGAGAAAATTCTAAGGAAAGAGGATATTTTTTGGAAGCAAAAGTCTAGAGTCCAATGGCTGAAAGAAGGTGATAGGAATACCTCTTTCTTTATGTTTCAACTATCAAACATAAAAAAGGAATCAAATATCTAAATTTTTGAATGAGCAGGGGGAGGTGATCACTACACCCATTCAAACTGGTCTCTTGGTTGTTGATTACTTTCAGAAAGCTTATTTGACCCCTGCTGAGGTGCCTAATCTAGCTCTAGATAGTATGTTCTTAGACCCTCTCCCAACCATCATTAGGTACCCATAATGATAACCTTGGGATCCTCAGTGCTATATCTCCTGAGGAGGTCAGGTTGGCTACCTTCAGTATGGGGGATTTCAAAGTGCTTGGCCAAGATGGTTTTCCTCTAGCCTTCTTTCAGATTTTTTCATAGATTGTTGGTGAGGACCTCATCCTAGCTACTCGTAATTTTTTTAAAACTGGTAAGATTCTCAAACAACAGAAGCACACTTTCCGAGCCTTAATCCCTAAGATTGTTGACCCCCATTACATGACTAATTTTTAGCCCATTAGCCTCTGCAATACCTTCTACAAAATCCTCTCTAAAATTCTTGTGAACCGCATCAAACCTCTCCTTGAAAAAATCATCAGCCCCACTCAAAAAGGTTTTGTGTTTGGTCATCATATCCTTGATGCAACCATAACCACCTGTGAACTCTTCCATTCCATGGATAGATGCAACTATGCTGGTATGGTCCTTAAATTAGATATCTCAAAAGCCTATGATAAGGTTAAATGAGACTTTATCCCTAAAGCTTTAATCAAGTTTGGGTTTGATCAATATATGGTCAAACTAATAATGGAATGTGTTACTATAGTCAAGTATTATATTCTAGTTAATGGGGCTCCTTTTGGGTTTTTCTCTACTGGGTTATCCCCTCTCACCCTATCTGTTTACCATGATCGTAGATGTGTTGAGCAAGAATTTTTCCTGTCTATTGTACAAGGTGATCCCCTCTCACCCTATCTATTTATCATGATTGTAGATGTGTTGAGCAAGAATTTTTCTTATCTATTGTCAGAGGGGTTGATAAAAGGAACCAAGTCTACCTCTTCTTTAGATCTGATTGTGATCCAAAAATTTATGGATGATACCTTCCTATTTGGGAAAGCCTCTATGATTGAAGCTAGGAAATAGAAAAATTGTCTTAACAACTATGCTGCTTGCTCTAGTCAATGCATTAATTATAATAGAAGTATGATTTACTTCTTTAAAAACAATCCTAACCTACAAGCTATGGTGACTGTTGTGTTGGGTTGTATGAGTGGCTCTCTTCCTTCATTTTACCTTGGTCTTCCCCTCATTTCAAGGAGGTCAATCCTAAATTTTGGAATTTGGTCCTTGAAATGATCCAAATAAAACTGGCTTGGTGGAAAGGCACCATCCTTAGCCATGCTGGTAAAATTCAAGTCCTATCTACTGCTCTTCAAGGAATTCTTGTCTACTTCCTTTCTATATTTAATATCCCTATATATATAGCTGAGAAATTTGAAAGGATTGAAAGGAACTTCCTCTAGTCTGAGATTGAGGACAAGAAGAAATTTGCTATGGTTAAATGGGAAAAAGTCTGCTAGCCTAAAAATTATGGAGGGCTTGGGATAAGGATTGTCTCTCATACTAATAAATATTTAATGGTCAATTTGGCTAGGATGAACTGACGAACACTAAGGATTGGTGTAAAATTATGAATGCTAAATATCTTCAAAACAAACCTTTAGTTAAGTATCTCTTTGAGGTTCACCCTTTAGGTTCCTTGGCCTAGAGGAGTATTTGTAGCCTACAAGGTCTCCTAAGGATGGGGATAAAATGGAAGATTGGTAATGGTAATAAAATCCGATTTTGGGAGGATCATTGGTTACTTGACTCCCCTTTGGAAATATTTGAATATAGAAATCTAAAGAGGCTAGCCCAATGGTTCTTTGGTATTTATATATGTGACTATCTTATCGGGCCTCTTGGTGCTAGGAAGTGGAATGTTTTGGCTCTTTGCTGCCCTTTATCCCCCAAAAATGAGCCTCTTGGCGAAGTATCTGCAGGATTTACTCTCACTTACTAGACTCCCCTCAACATCCTTGGGGGATGAATTCTTCTGGTCTAATGATAAGCAAGGAGACCTTTCAGTCAAATCGTCTTACAATCTGCTGATAAACCAGGGTGCTTTTACTAACCTTTGGAAGAAGGTTTGGAACCGTCACATGATCCTGAAAGTTAAATTGCTTTGGTGGAACGCCTATCACAATAGGATTCTTACCCATGACTACTTGAGATAAAAGGGATTCCAGATCCCCAACAGATGTTTACTATGTAAATGCAATGAAAAATCTGTAGACCACTTGTTGTTACACTGCCCATTTGCTATTGATGTGTGGGGAATGACTCTGGAATTCCCTGGAATCCAATGGACCATGTGTAAAGATATTAAATCATTTTTATTGATCTAGAATGGACCATTCATTCACCCCCTACCTTGTTAAATTTGGAACCAGGTGCCTCCCATTATCTGTTGGTGCTTATAGAAAGAGAGAAACAACAGAAATTTTAGGAACATTGAGAGGTGCCCGAAGGAGGTCTTTGGTATTGGTTTTTGTCTCATTGAGGAAAACATTTCTCTTAAAAGGGATAAATCTAAATAAAGGACCTTCTAAGAGATAAATTTTAATGGCTAGGGCTTGGCATCAAAAATTGGATGCAAGCTCCTATGACAACTCCAGATCCCTAGCCATAAGTAACACTATATGGAAGCCTCCAGATAGGGGTTGGTTTAAACTTAACTTTGACAGGGCAATGAAAGGAAACCCAGGTAGAGAAATGATAGGGGGAGTTATCAGATATTTGAAAGGAAAATCTATGGTTGGCTATGATGGGGGAATTGGCTTCCAATCTTCTATGATTGTAGAAGCCCGTGCATTGCTCAAGGGCTTATAAATTGTTTTTTCTATGGGGATTGAGAACCTTCACATCAAAGGTGACTCTAAGTCTATTATTGATGCTATTAATTTTGGTAGATTATTGCGGTGAAGCATTGAGGACATCCTATTAGACATAAGGCTTTTTGTGTCTAAGTTAAATTTAAAGAATACTACCCACATTTATAGGGAGGGCAATTGTGTGGCTGATGCCTTAGCCAACTTTGGTACAAATTGGAATTTCTCTAAGTGCTGGAAAAATTTGGGGAACCTACCCCCAAGTATTCAAGGTCTAATCTTGAAACAACAAAGCCCTTACTTAATCTACGATGATAACTAAATATGTGATTTTGGGGGTTTTATGGGGGGTCCACATGCTTGTTGATTGGGCTATGAGATTGGGCGCTAATAATGAGGTGGCCTACAAGTGGCAGAGTTTTAAAAATGGGGTGATTTTTGTCTCTAGAAAAAAGGGCATCATGAGGAAGTATGGTGGGTACCTTGTGATCAAGGCCAGGTAGGACCGTACCTTATGTTATCTCCTTATGGGGATTGTGCCAAGCTGTCGTATTTTCACAAAATACTTTGTTTTAAATACTGATGTGACCTTTTATTATGAGGAAATTCTCCTTTTTTTCCCTACCCTTTTCTCTACTCTCTCTCCTCTTCTTAAGGTTGAGCTCCTTGTTATTACTAAATTTGGCCCTGTGGCCATCCTACCTAGCTTTTGTGTAAGAACAACGTGGCTGGAAAACCTTAATTTACCGTCATGTCCTACTTACCTAGCCACAAATATTTGAAGAATCTAATTAATGATACCACCAAGATTGCATTAATTGATTTTAATCCTCATGCATGCATCCTACACTTTGCTTTGATTAACCAACATTGCTTTATTTAGCTAAAAATCCTAAGTGTGTGGGTGAAATATTTCCTAAAAATTCTCTCAAACCTTTTACTCTCACTGGTTCTCTAGTTTTTCCTTGTGTAGAGTGGCATCATGGGTGGTGATCGTGTGTGAACGAAGCCCGATAACTGTGGAAAATTTTGCAAAGACCCACTAGTGTGGCATATATGTCTCAAAGGCACTTTGGCTCCCCTGATGGAGAGTCTGGTGGGTCACAACCCCAATTTATTTACGAATTTTGCCAAATCTTGGAAAGAACGAAGAGTGACTCTAGGTGGGATTTCCTTTAAATGAAAAAAGAGGTGATTGCACAGGCGATGGGGCTACAGAGCACTGGTAAAAAGTATTCAAAGCATACCAAGACCCAGGATAATGATAACATGAATGTGTTTTTTTGTGGGGAATGAGAAGTCTATTTGTAACCAATCAATATTTGAGAGAGAGGCCCTTCCGTAGCCATGGAACCAAGTCTTCCTAGCCCTTATGAAGTACATGAATCTTGAAGGTAGATACAAAACATTTTTCTTCTACCATTTCCCTCTGTTAAATCACCTTAGGCATAAAATTATGTTAAGCTTTCCTTTCTTCTTGCTTAAGGATTTAGAGAGCTCTATTGAAAATACATAGAAGCCATTGGCCTTCACCTTGATGATACCCATCCCATGTCATTGCACCAAGCTCTCATTATGAGACTCTACCATTTCCATCTTACATTATGCCTGTCTAAACCTATATATGTTTTATGTGTTGAGGAAATTAAACCGCTTGTTTTGGCCAACATTTCCCCCACCGAGTCCAAAGGCCCCATCCAAAAAATCCAACTGATTGCTGTAGATAATCACAAACGTAAACTTTCTGCTAAAAAGCTTAAAGGAAATGCGGGAAATGCCTAGGCTAGTGCTGCAACTAGTCTGTGTGATCTCAAGTCAACCCTTGCCAAGCTTGCTGTCAAACCCACCCCAAAGAAGAAAGGAAAAGAGGATGTGAAGGGTTTGAAGGAGCCTCCAACGAAGGAAAGTAGAGGTAAAAATATGGTGGTTAAGAACTCTAAAGGGGACACAATGGTTGTGGCGATGGTTCTGATGGGTGGTGAGACAATCATTAGAAGGTCTGATAGATTAGCTAAGAAAAAAAAAAAAAGGCAGGTCGTTTTGGACTCAGAGGAGGAGTGATTGAACAACAAGGATTGTAGGGATGAGGATGTGTCTAGGAACGAGGAGGAGGAGTATGATGGAGAACCCCACTCCATCCTTGATATCAGCAAATTATAGAAATAAAACTCGGCTTCAAATTCCTTGGACCCGCTAGACAAGGAACATGTTGATACTGTGAAGGTTGTTGATGATGGGGAGGAGTGTCATGTGTTGTAGGAGAGAATGGATAGTCTAGACAAGAAATTTTGTGGCTTGACCCATTTTACTATTAAGCTGGTTCACTTTGTTACCAACACCCTATCTATGGTTATAAAGGATGAATTGGTAGGAAGAATGTTGATGAAGACCAAGAATGGGTTGGAGATGATGTTGTTGATCTCTTGTCAAAGAACTTGGAAAATTCCAATTAGTTTTTGTTTTTTCCGTGTTTTGTTTATCTGTTGTTGATCCATAGACTGTGTTTACTTTTTGGCTTAGTTTCTATGTTTATTGGACTTGAAATTTTCAGCCCTTGTGGCCCTATGTGTTAAGGGTACAACACCCTATAAATTTCGGTTAACTTATCAAAAACATACCTCATGAAATACCTTACAAAAAACTTTTGAGTTCACTTGAGTGGGGGTGCAATTATTTATCATAAATGATCCATCAACTTTAGTATTAATGATTGTAGACGAATGGAAAGTTAAGGCAATTTAAAGTGGGAAAAAATATGTAGGTGTAGTAACTAAGGAAGTACCATAATAAATGTAAAAAAAGAGCTAGTCCTACTTTCTAACTTATTAGTATGACATGGACACAACCAATGTAAAGAAACCTAGTAGATCTCTCTCTCATAGGTTCTCATCCATTTATCCCTCATTTTAAGTACATATCAAAAATTATTAGGCCATGTAATAGAGACTAATTCTATTTATTATAATACTGAAAAAGTATAAAATAATAAAAGAAATAATACATTATAATATTTTTGAAGTTAACAATAAGGATTCTAAATTTATAAAATAATATCTCCCAATAATTTGATTTGATCCCCAAAAAGGTAAAAACTTCAGTATTTTGATAGGCATAGAGGAAAATCCATTAGTTGTTTGATTTAATCCTAGGGAATTCTATCTAACAAGACTTGATGTAAGGGGATTTGATCTAACTCCCTTTCAACTAAATGAAATTAAATGGAACCCTTTAGGCTTAAATCGCATGTTATTTATAAAATGAAATTTTAGGAAAAATCAAGATGTCCCACAAGTGACACACTATTTGGGGATCACCAAATTGCTTTGATTAATCCCATGAGAATAAATAATTTTAGATGATGCATTATGGTTACATATTTTTTTCCCCTAACAAATACTTGTTCATCTATGATTTATAATCACACTTTGTAATGTGTACAACAAGTTGGAGAATTTTAGGTTAGGTATGCATTGTGCACCTTTCAATCCTTGTAAATATTGTATCACATATATGATAAAAAAATAATCACACCTCTATAGAAAAATTGGGGTGTTGAAGTTTCATGACTAGCTATTTTAGAATTTACTTATAAATTCAATGTTGATTTGGTACTTAAAATAATAAAAATTTTAGGTAATTAATGTCAAGATCTCTCTAAGAATTTGGTATTTTTGGCAACTACCCAAATCTTCTACATGTTAAATATATCTTAATATCCATGGTTTTATTATTATTGTATTGTAATATTCTTACTACAAATATAATATTAATAGTGATATTATTTTTGAGTCTTTCTCATAAGTGCATCCCAACTAAAATTTTGTGTTATTTTATATTTCTTTACTAAATTGTTAAATTAGATTCTATAATTTTGTAGAAACTCTTTCATTAAGATTAATAGAGATTTTATTCATAATTCTCTATAGAAATGTTACATACAGCTTGTTGTTTCATCTTGATGGGTGTAACAGTCCTCTTGAAATGTGGACCAAGTTCAATGATTTATTTGGTACCATCAATCAGTTTCATGCACTACAAATTGAGGTAGAGTTTACTTAACTTGTACCTAATTCTTTCCCCTCCATTGAAAGCTTTTTGATGAAATTCAAACAACATAGATCTCTTCTATAGGGTTGTGGTAAGGTTAAGAATGATACAGAGTGTATTTACCTAATTTTGTCAAAGCTTCATGGAAACTTTCAGATATTCTCATCCACCTTCCATTCCAGTATGGATGCTTTGGGCACTCGATTTACCATGCCTACTTTTGAGGTGTTCTACGATCGGTTGACTCAAGAGAAATCCAAGCTCACACAGTTGGATTCTCTCATAGGATCAAAGAACCAAGCATTGGTTGCTCAGACATCAAAAGGAAAGAAGAAACAAAAATCAAAGCCCAAGACAGATTCAGTTGGCAATGAAACTTCCTAGACAAGCCACCTCCAAAGTTAGATTCGAAACCAAAGCACAATCTGAAACAAGGCAAATCTTCGAAGTCTAGAGAGTCTTCCTCCAAGACTAAGAAGTATTCAAGTGATCCTTGCAGTTTTTGTGAGAAGGAAGGACATCCAGTTTCTAGGTGTTGGAAATGATAAGAGGCTTTAGAGGAAGCCATGCAGTAGCATCATATCACCTCACCTCCTCCTCCTTCCTCTTCTATAGGGAAAGGACATGCTCTTTCTGCATGAGTTGTACCTTCAAGATCTACCTAGATTGTTGACTCTAGTGCTTCACATCATATGACTCACTCACATGAGATAGTCACCGCCCTTGCCCATACTGATACTTCACAGATTGTAGTCGGTGACTCAACACAACTTTTAGTTGCAGGTTCTGGTACTATTTCTTTAGATGGTGGTTGTCTAGGATTTTCTTTTGGTTCCTACCATTTCTACAAACCTCCTTTCTATTTATCATATTTTCCATTTTGGTACTGGTAAGACAATAGAGTTCTCACCACATGACATGGTTATTTGAGATCTTCATGATCCTGATTTGGTTGTTGCTACTAGGAGTGTAGATCTTGAGACTCGCTTATACAATTTTGATGGCTTTGAGAGTTCAGATAGTTCAGGATTCTTGCTTATAGCACATGCAAGAACAATGAGCAAGATTTGGAATGAGCATTTTGGCCATGTCAATTACAGATATCTTCAGTAGATGAGTACACAAGCACTTGTGATTGGGCTTCCACATATATCCTGTATTGATGGTGTTTTTCAAGGATGTGCTCTTGGAAAGAATCACTGGGGTCCTTTTCCTATAGGTAGAGCCTCATGTGATAAGGCAACTTTGGAGCTGGTTCACAATGATCTTATGTCTTTTTCCATTCCGTTTTTCTGGTACTAGATATGTGCTCACATTTGTAGATGACTTCTCCAGGTGGACATGGGTGTACTTTTTGAAGTATGAGTCTGATGTCTTTGATTCATTTTGGATCTTTAATAAATTTTTGAAGAAGTAGTCTAGACTTTCTATTGGGAGGATACACACTGATAATGGGGGGAATATGTTAATCAGGATTTCAGGGAATTTTTCACTAAGCATGGTTTACAACATTAGTTTACAGTTCCATACACCCCTCAGCAAAACTATGTTGCTGAGAGAAAGAACATAAATTTACAGGAGATGGCCAATTATATGATACAATCTCGAGCTATGGATGCTTCCTTTCTGGTTGAGGCAGTCAATTGGGCCAATTACATTCAGAATTAGATGCCTCATAAGGAATTGTGACACATGACTCCTGAGGAGGATTGGACTCATGTCAAGCTTGATGTTTCTACATTTTGAGTTTTTGGTAGTGAGGCTTGGGCATTTATTTTGGATGCTCAGAGGAAATCCATGGAGAGGAAGAGTCAACCACTAATATTTTTTGGCTAATGCGAGGATGTTAAGGCATACAGGTTGTTTGATCTTGATTCCAAAGAGGTCTTATTTTAGTGAGATTTCTAGTTTGATGAGCACTACCCTCAGAGGGATCCTCCATCACTAGCTTCTCCCTCACTACCTACTACTTAGTCTTCACCTCTTAAGGATTATATATCTTCTAAGGATGATACAGATGATGACCCACCATCTCCACCACCACTAGATACTCAACATTTTCCCAAGTGGGCCCGTGTTACTATTGAGGCAGCTGGACCTTTGGTAGGTGATCCTTCACATACTCAATGTACTCGTGCTTTGACAACTGGTACTAGTATTTTGAGGCATGCCATTTCAGATGATCCTCATAATTTCTCAGAGGTGTTAGGTCACCTTGAGTGGGATAGGGCCACGGATGACAAGTATTCTTCATTGATGAAGAATCACACTTGGGATCTTTGTCCTCTTCTGAATGGGAGAAACTTGGTTCGGTGCAAGTGGGTGTACCGTACCAAGTATGTTGTAGATGATTTGATTGATAAGTACAAGGCATGTCTTTTTGCGAAGGGGTTTTCTTAGGTGGAGGGTATTGATTACTTTGAGACCTTTGCTCTTGTTGCCAAGATGAACTCTATTCATCTTGTACTCTCCCTTGGAGCTTCTCAGGGATGGATAGTGTTTTAGATGGATGTGAAGAGCACTTTATTGCATGGGAACCTACATGAGGAGATATATATGGATCAGCCTCAGGGTTTTGTGCAGGACTCTTCTTTGTTTTGTAGACTTTGGCTATCATTATATGGTCTCAAACAAGCCCTTCAGGCTTGGTATGAGAAGATGAAATCCTTTCTGCTTGCTTCTCACTTCACACGCTGTCATTCTGATCCCACAACGTACATTCAACGTCAAGAGGGTGATCTTTTGATACTTTTGCTATATGTTGATGATCTCATTATTATAGGCAGCTCATCCTCCATGATTTAGAGTGTTCAACGAGCTTTGATGGAGCAGTTTGAGATGACAGATCTTGGTCTTATGCACTATTTTTTTTGCCTACAGGTTATTTAGTCTTTGGATGGGATTTCCATACTTTAGCAGAAGTATGCTATTGATATGCTCTAGCGATTTGGCATGCTTGATTACAAACCTCCCCCCACACCATTTCAGTCAGGTGTTGTTTTGTCTACCACTTGCACTGCTCCTTTAGTAGACCCCACTTTATACAGGCAGTTGGTTAGCAGTTTGTTGTACCTGACACACTCATGTCTTGATTTTTCCTTTGCGGTTGGACTTGTCTCTCGATTGTCACATGATCCTCATGAGAGTCATTGGCAAGATGCCAAATGTATCTTGAGGTACATTCAGGGCACCATTTTTTATTGCATTCACTATATATCAGGAGCTCCTCACATTGTTGGCTTCACTGACTCAGATTGGGCTGGTGATGTCAATGATCGAAAGTCTACTTCTGGCTTTATTTTTTGTCTTGTTCTAGTCCCATCACATGGTCTTGCAAGAAGTAGTTTACTATTGCATTATCATCTATAGAGGCTGAGTACCGAGTGACTATGCTAGCTAGTCAGGAGATTTTATGGCTTCGGTAGTTGATGACTAAGTTTGGTTTTCCTCCTGATAGTCCCACTACTCTTTGGTGCAACAATCAGAGTGCTATTCACATTTCTCACAACCCATTGGAGCATCAAAAGACTAAGCACATTGAGATCCACATGCACTTCATCAGATAGTTGATTCAATCTTGATGGTTCTCCCATCTTGGAATACATTCCTATAGAGGAGTAGGTTGCAGAAATCTTCACTAAACCTTTGGCATCACCGCACTATCTTCAATTACGCTTCATGCTCGGGGTGAAGGAATTTCTCCTTGGGGGGTCTTAGTGAGGCCTTCCTTCCTTCATGTTTTTTTTTCAGCATGCTTTTTCCATCTCTTTTTTGAGAAGCGTTTTTCCCACATGGTTTTCTCTTTTACTCCACTTTTATAGAGATTTGGTTGCGATTGGGTACCTCATCTGGCCTAGTTGTTAGGACCCAAATTTACTTTCATGCATTGTAGTTACCTTTGCTTTCTTGCACATTTTTGTAGCTACATTCTTGTTCATCTTAAGGGGGGGTGTTAGAGTAAAGGTTTTAACTTAATTATGTTAATTAAGTTACCTTTATTCCTTTCTTAAGATTTCACTTAAGTTGCATATTTGTGACATTTAATAATTCTTTGAATTATTAAATGTCTAGCTTTTAGGTTTGCATGATCTCCTTTTAAGGATCGATCTTTGTAAATAATGCATTCTATATTTTATGTTAATATATCTTTCATATTACAGAGCATCAAACCCTCTCTTTCTTTTTTATCCATTCTCTTCCCTGTGATAGGTATCTCTTTGCATGCAGGTGTTCTTCAACTTTGGAGTTGGTATTGATAACTTCTACAATAATAACGCTATTTAGATTGCATTCATAGAAAAATATTACAATACAATAAGAATAAACTTTATTCTATTTCAAAAATACTTTAATGAAAAAATATCCCATAAAATATTTTCATCAACAACAATTGCCTAAACTAAAATATTTTCATCGAGTAGTGTTGTTTGATGATGAATCGTTTGAAGAAGAGAACGGGCTTCTTTTAGATATCCTCCTTGAAGCTCGAATGAAAGAGAAAGGGAATGTTGAGAAGTCTATGGGGGAATTCCTTGTTGGAGATCTATTTTTGGGGTTGTGTAAAGGGTGTCTCATCCCTTCTTCTAAGTCACCCCAGAATAATATGGATCTTGTGTCACCTATGTCTTTTGTTCAGGAAAGATATGGAGTTAATTATATCTATTTGTGATGCAGATTTTTTCAACCCAAATGTGATGAGGAGGGTGTTGTTTCTTCCCCTCCTATTGTTGTTCATATTTTGTCCCCAAGGGTTTTGAATGAACTCTATACGTGATGGAGGTTGGTGATGCTCTGAGCCTATAGATAAATAATGTATGTGTCGTGTAGGAGGTTTTTTTCTTCCTATTCTATTCCTATTCATGTTCATGTTTCTTCCTCAAGGGTTCCAAATTAATTATATGTGATAGAGGCTAGTGGTGGTCCAAGCCTAAAAATAAGTAATGTCTATGTTGGGTAATAGTTTTTTTTCTTCACCTCTCGTTGTTGTTCTTGTGTGTTCCACAAGGGTTTATATTGATTTTTTGATGGAAAGGCATATTGAAATTTGTATTATTGATTCTATGATTGTTGAGTCATCTACTTGGGTTTGGTACTCTCTTTTTGGGATATTTTGTGGTTACCATCCCAATATAGATTCTCTCAGAAGATGGGTGCTCCAGATTTAGAAACTAAAAGTTGAGGCTGTGGTAACAACAATGTTGAATGACATTTTCATTTTTTATTTTTCCAATATAGAGGATTGATCTAGGATTCTTCTAGATGTTCCTTGGTTTCTTGGAAAGAATGACCTTTTCTTCAAAGTTGGACTCCTTATTTGAACACTATGAATGATTCTATTTTCAAATTTCATGTTTGGGTTTGACTGCTAAGGCTTCCCTTAGAATTTTGGAATGATTTTTTTTTTATGATTATAGCCAATTCATTTGAAAATATTGTGTTTTATATAAGATCACTAAATTCATGAATTATTTGTTATTTGGTAGATTTTGTGTGTTTGTGGAGAAAAACTAGGTCCTCCCTACACAAATTTTCCTTATCCTCAAAATTTGATGTTTGGGTACAATAAACTAAATCTAAAGTCTCTCTAGTTATTTTACATTCTTGTGGAAAAGTATAACATGATTCAACTACTTTCTTGAGAAATAAGAAAAAACACTTTGTTTAGAATAAAAATGAACACTTGTTTGTTTCTAAAGAGGAGTTAATTTCTTCCTTTGGTGATGTATAAAGAGAAGATGATAAAAGGAAATCCCCTATAGACTGTTTGATGATGGAAACCTCTTTTAAATATTTGGGGTTCGAAAATGGATCCTCCAATTGTCTTATTTTTTCTCCCTGTCATAAGAAAAAATAATTTGGGGAGAAGGATCCTTCTAATGTGATAAATAAAACTGATTTAGAACAATATGAGTTGGTTGGTTGTTTGTAAGTTTTAATTTTTCTTTATCTTTATTAGCCTCTTTGTTGTTATTTTTCATTTGAATGTGGTTCATGATCTATCCTTCTCGTTGTACAAGGTTCTAGGCCCTTTCAAAACCTTTCTTACCTAATAAAAAATAGATTTATAACCAAAATCTAATTATTATCCATGAAAATTGAGTGTCTTAATTAATTTAAAATAAACATAAATTAATGTCCATATACTAAGAATAAGATAATTTTAAAGTAAACTTGACTTGCATGTTTACTTGAACATGTAATGCAATCAATCTCAATTTTCACAAAAAAAATGAGTTAACTTATTATATCATTTCAATAGTTTTGATAATATAAAGTGGGAAGGACCCAAACCCATTTAAAAAATAGCCATAGAGGTGATAAAGAGAGGTCTCACAATGAGTGGGACAACAAAAATTAAAGAAACATGAACTAAAAGAAAAGGATGAAGAACCAATAGAGGCACAAATAGGAAAACCCAAGACCAACAACCTAAGGAAACCAATTACTCGTCATCGAGGAGGTGAAGTACAATAATGGCCCACCACTCCTTGTTAAGGAACTCCAATTTTTACTTAAATGACATATATAATTTCAATAGTTATTTAGAGAAATCTACACCCAATAGTTACAACACTTAGAAAACTTATAAAATATATAACATATAGATAATAATATAACAAATATTTGATTTAAGTCTAAAAATCTAAATGTGTCATACAATAAAACCAACCTACACAATTATTTAAGAACAATATAATTTTAAAATTTGGTTTAAAATTCTTATATACTTCTTCACGAGACTTACATTCACTTTAATGTACTCTTCTTTAAAGCATTTTTTCTTCTTTTCATTCATTTCATTAATATTATTTTTGAAATCAATTTTAAATACACACATAGATTAAATATTGATAATATTTAATTAATATATTCACTTAAATTATTAATAAAATTACTAAATTAACAAGTCAGCTTTACTAGTATTTTTTATATCTACAACAATATCTCATTTTTAATTTTTGATCAATTAATTTTAATACTTCTCTTCTACTATAAATTCTAATTTTATATCTACAATGGAATAGACAATTCTACCAAATACCTTTGAACATCCATTAAAAATTTGAGGAGTGAATGCATATATTCTTCACAATAACTATCCACCTCCTAAGATTAAGATAATTTTAATTTAATCTGACTTGCAAGTTTACAGTTCTAAACATCTCATGTAAGCAATCTTAACTCTAAATAAAAAGAAATTAAATTATTATATAATTTAAATAATTATTGAGATAAATCTACATCCAATAGTTCAACATTCACAAAACTTATAAAATATACAACACATGTACATAATTTAACAAATATTTAATATAAGTCCAAACATCCTAATATGTCATGCAATGGAATTGACCTACATAATCATGTAAGAACAATATAATTTTAAAATTTGACATGAAAGTCTTATATTCCTGTTCACCAAAAATAAATTCATTCACTTTATTGAATTCTTCTTTAATGTATTTTTCCCCTTTTCGTTCACCTGACATTTATTTTCAAATAAATTTCAAATATACATAAATAAGTATTACATTGATTAAATTATCAATATTATTTAATTAATATATTCACTTAAATTATAATTTATAAATATGAATTTTTTGATAAAAACTATTACATTAATAAGACATCTTTACTACTATTTATTTATATCTTCAAGAATATCTCATTGTAAAAACAAATATAATTAATTTTAATACTTCTCTTCAATTATAAATTCTAATTTGATATCTACAATGAAATAGACCATTCTACCAAATAACATTTACCATTAATTAAAACATGTGAACAAGGAGAGCATTTTTCTTCACAATCATGAGAATATGAATATATCACTGAATTATTTGTATAGAGTGATAAAGAAACTTGGTAGATTTCACTTCTAGCATAAATATTATGCTTTGTTATAACTAGCACCAACAAAGAAAGACTACTAGGCATTGACCACACAGCTAATTTCATTAAGGAATTTTTAAATAAAACTATTTCAAATGAACACCCTTACATGGTAGTTTAACACAGGGGATCCAACAATATATTTCATGGATTGGTTGTCAATGGTGGGTGAGATAGGGTCAAACCCACAAACTAGGAGTAGAACAAGGGAAAATGAGACTTGAAAAAATTAGGTACCAACACATGTGGTGACTTAGGTCAATGTAAAGGTTAAGGCTTCTACCTCTCTTTCTCCTTAATTTAAGGGTCTAAATAATGATGTGTCTTGGACATTGAATTTTTTAAACAAGGAACAAGAGTTGATCAAGCTCTAACAAAAAATGAAGTCAATGATGAACACCCTCCCACCTAATCTTAGCAAGAGAATTATTACATAGTTTCAGAATCTAAAATAATTTAGCAAAGAAATAATGTACCTTAGGAAATCCTTACATAAAAATGCCCAAGAAATAGTAGTTCTATTTTAGATTGCATTCATATAAATATTACAATAAAATAATATTTTTTTTTTATTATTTAAAAAGTATTTTAATGAGAATTTTTTTTACTAAAATACTTCCACCAACAACAATTATCTACATAAAATAAAGATAAGGTAAAATCCACCTCCTAAGAATAAGATAATTTAAAAGTAAACTTGACTTGCAAGTTGATGGATCAAACAATATCAACTCTAGAAAAGAACAAAATAACCTATAATTTTTTTTTAATAATTATCTAGAGAAATACACTCCCATATTTAGTGATCCCAATTGTGAGTTACAACATTTACAAAACTTGTAAAATATACAAAACATATAGATAATTCAACAATTATTTGGCTTAAGTCTAGAAGTCTTAATGTATCATGCAATAAAACTGACCTACAAAATCACGTAAGAACAATAAAATTTAACATTTTCTATAAAAGTCATGTATTCCTTTTCACCAAACTTAGATTCAATCACTTTATTGTATTATTCTATAATACTTATTTTTCACCTTATTGATAACGTTTGTTATCCAATCAATTTTATATATAAAAAACTATATTATATTGACTAAAATATCATAAATATTCAATTAACATATTCAACTAATTATAAATAAATATCAAATTTTTAATAAATAATATTAAGTTAACTAGTCATCTTTTACTACTATTTTTAATATCTTTAACCATATCTCGTTTTCAAACTTTTATATAATTAATTTTAATTATTCTCTTGAACTATAATTTTATATTTAGAATGAAATAGACCATTCTACCTAATACCTTTGATGATCCATTAAAAACTATGAACAGTGAGAGCATATACTTAGTCTTGACCATCACGAAAGCGTAAGTATCTCAACTAACTATTTGGACACAGTGATAAAGCAACTGGGCTGATTTTGCTTCTGTTATACACACATCCAAACATAATAAATTATTTTTTTCTAACCAAACTCACAAAGACTTTTATATCAAATCATTTCATTTTCAAAACCAGGTAAGACATTCATCAGATTATACGAGGAGATGTTTAACGATTTTGATTGCTTATTTCATTTTCATTATTATTTTATTGTCCTCGTGCATTACTTTTTCTTTCAACCAATGTTTCTTCTGACTAATTCTTCAATATTTCTTGTTGTTTAATGAATCAAATGTACTGTAATAAAATATTACAAACCCAAAGATATATAATTCACAAGTAAGGATCTTCGCTGAATAATTAGTTTTTAAAGAAAGCATTTGGATCATACAGATGTTTGATTGTAGTTTTGTTATTAAGGAATATACGTTAAATTAGAAATCATTTTTCTAATTGAGTTGTTGAGGATAGGGGAATTGTGTACGTCAAAATTATTCAAGGGTCTTGATCAATCATACATCTAAAAGATTTGAACGTTAATGAATAGCATAATCAAAAAATATACGATCATTCTCACTAATACCATCATCATCATTAATTAAACTTAATTTTATTCTAATATAACATAACCAAAACCCATGTCATAATATTTATTTTTTTCTTCAAATTTATAATTAAATCAGAAATCTTCTTAGAACTAGCACTTGCACTTAAATGAGGTGCAAGGATTATGTCAATATAAAACTATATGTATGCTAATATATTAGAGAATACGTGTTTGAGCATGGGTGTGTATGGATGCTATGTACTACAAGTTCTAGCTAAGGATTAAACAATTAATAATAAGTGCTAAATAATGGAATGAAATAAACTTAGACAAATCTAGATTTTTTACTTAAAGCAATTAGGTATTATCTGATTTTGAAATATTTGCATGTAAATTTTAAACATAAATCAATACAAATTAAAAAAGAAATATGCCATCAAAATAGCAAAAAACACTGCAAACGGAATGTTCCCATCCAGTTGGTAAATCAATATTACCATTAAATGGTAAATGGCTTACCATTGAGCGACGACTGAAACTTGTTTTAGGACGACTCATTTGTAGGCGTGAGACTTGTTTGAAGCTCAAATCCCACACTATATGTAGCCTATCAACTAATTAAATTGTTGAAAATAAGAAAAAAATGTTCGTTAAAATTACTCAAGAGTCTTGACTCAATTATATCTATAAAAGATTTAAATGTTAATGAATATCATATTAAAAAAACATACTATCATTCTCACTAATACCATCATCATTTCTAATTAAACTCAATTTCATTCTAATATAACATTAGCAAAACACATGCCATAATCTTTACTCTTCTGCTTGAATTTATAGTTTAATCAGAAATCATCTTCGGATTAGATTGTTGAGAACAAGATAATTCTGTCCATCAAAATTACTCAGTAATTTTGACTCAATTGTATCTATAAAAGATTTGAATAGTGTAATAAAAACATACTGTCATTCTCACTTATACCAGAATCTTCTCTAATCAAACTTAATTTCACTCTAATATAACATAATCAAAACACATACCATAATACTTATTCTTCTGTTTGATTTTATAACTATATCAGAAATCATCTTGACTTAAATTGTTGAGAATATGAAAATACTATCTGTCAGAACTATATAAAAACATACCATCATCCTCGTTAATACCATCATCCTTATATACTCTTTGTGTTCGAATTTACATTCCATGTGTCTTTTCTGAATAGAAAAATGAAGAGAAAATAGATGGCATTCAGTGTTTTCCTCATCCTTATCCTATAAATTATAATCAAAACATACCATCATCTTCGCTAATACCATCATCCTTACCTACTCTTGTGCTTGAATCTACATTCCATCTGTCTTTTCTGAATAGAAAAATGAAGAGAAGATTGGTGGCATTCAGTGTTTTCGTCGTCCTTATCCTGTAAATTATAATATCCATTTGTAGCGTGTGAAGGTGGGTTTGAAAGATAGATGGAGCTCAAGTCAACTGTACTGCCTAAATCCAAAGAGTAGCTCCCTGGGCGGCGGGTCTCCCGTCATTTCCAGTTGATTGAAATAAGTATTCTCAAAAAGCTGCAGTCACCAAAGTCATGTCAATTTGTGGGCCGCCGCAAGGAAGAAATCTCCCTGATTTTTGGGAAGGCAATCAATTTGTAGTGACAAGTTCTACAAATTTCATGGCGTGAAAGGTGCAGATTCAGTCCAGAGAGTTTGTAGTGCATTCCATAAAGCTCGGAGTCCATGTACACCGTCCGGTATAAGATTTTTAGGTCGACTTTAGGCAATTGTGACAAAAATGTCAAATTCATTCCACTAGGTATCTGACGTCATGATCTCAATAATTCAATTGTATGCTAGGACAGTTCATGGTTAGAAGGAAACATCAAATATCGAATTTGATATTCTTAACTATTACATCCTTTAGGTTACATATCACAGTCTTAGAAAATCCCAACTATATTTATAAGCTCTCAAATTCACTCCTTTCCTATATCAAGTTAAGTAGAGTAGTTATGGAATTAATAAATTTATAGTCTTTTTAAAATGTAATAATTTTTTTTTAATATTTTTATAAATTATCAAATTCTTTCATTTTTTATTTTAAATTTAGTAAAGTAGTTATGAAATCAATAATTTTATATTCTTTTGTAGATGCAATGGAAAATTTATTGTATTCTCGTAAATCATCAAATTCACTCCTTTTCTTATTTCAAATTAAGTAGAGTAGCTATGAAATCAATAATTTTATATTCTTTTGAAATGTGATAGAAAATTCCTAGTATTGCCATAAGCCATTAAATTCATTCTCTTTCCTATTTCAAATTAAATAGAGTAGCTATGGAATCAATAATTTTATACTATTTTGTAGATGCAATGGAAAATTCCTAGCATTCCCATAAGCCATCAAATTCACTCCCTTTCCTATTTCAAATTAAGTAGAGTAGCTATGAAATGAATAATTCTATATCCTTTTGAAGATGTAATGGTTTTTATATTTTGGATAAGTTTGGTAAATAATTTTAATTTAGTCCTAGTCTATCTTTATGTATTTAGATATTCACTATCTTAATTCAATCTATGAGTGTAAAATTGATTCAAGTCATTTTTGTGTGAGTGAATTTGAATCTAAAACTTTTAAATTCTAAATTGGCTTCATGTTTTCCCTTTTCTACTAATCATTATTGTTTGATTGGAAAAAAGGAATCTAGGTCTTAAATCACACTTCTTCCAATTAAGGACATTAGAGATTAAAAGTGATCTCAATATCCACTTGGCTACAAACCTCAATGGAAGAGCTAGAATGGTGGATCAGGGTTTTAACCTCTTTTTGTGTGTGTTGTGTGTGATGACATTGATGTGATTAACTAACTTTAATTGATTAAATTATATGATACAATTTGGTTCCTAAGTTACTAATGAAAATGCAGCAAACTGAGATTATTTCTAAGAAATGCAGAATATAAAGACATAAATAGATTCCACAAAAGATAAGGGAAAACATTAAAGAACTTGGCATATAAATTTTGTGTTGAAATAGTTAGATAGGAGCATGGGGCACCCTAGACTGGCTTGCTTCTATTTAAGATCTAATTTCATGATCATGTTGCTCCTGATCTACAAGTCCTTCTCTCCCGAGGTCACTATCAAAACTTCGTTTGTTGCTAATAAAATCCACTTTCCTTGACAACTTGTGGGGCTTGAATGCTTGAATGAGAAATTAGTTTTCAATCTTCATTTTTTTAGATCTGAGTACCTGCACATATGAAAGAGTGGGAAGGTTTGTGTCATATAGAGGCTTGCATAAATCAAACCCCATTTTTGTATTTCTACCTCCACAACAACTATGATGATGTAAAAAAAAGAGCTTACCCTCAATCGGATAGAGGCTAAATGACAAAAAGTGATAAGTTGATAAATTATTTTAAATAACCACTCAGATTTACATTCCTTGATGGACTGAAGTTGTGTACTCATCACCTTCAAGGAGACATTATTGTTTGATTTGAATTCCTACAAGTTTTAAAGTACTCACAAAACATGATATATGATTGACACGATGCTTGACTAAAATAAAAGTTGCAATAATCTTGATAATTTTGCTCTTGCCTACTCTTGATTGCTTTTAGGAGGCTCAATTTTTCTCAATAAAAGTGGTAGGATTAAAAAGGTGAAAATTATTTGTATTTATATGTAATTCTTTTAATTTCCCAAAATTCAAATTGTAATAGCCGACAAATGAAATTAGATTTTCAAATAATAAAATATTGACATCGACATATTCAAATTGTAGCCAAAAAGGACTGGATAAGGGCACTGGGCACCCTAGTCTAGACCCATCCTTGTCAGGGCCTTAAATATACCTGGTATAAATATTAAATTTTTATTTTCATTTCCATTTTTTAATTTTCTAAAGATATTCATTATAGGGGAATTAAATGCATTTAATTAGGTTGAAGCACAGAGGGGGGAGCTAAAGCTAGTGTGAAATTTTCAAGGGTGGTAATTTTTGATACTACATTTAGCCCCCAATTTACTAAGAGTATGAACTTCCAGTGAGACTCACACTAAAGTACAAAATATCCAAGAGGGTTTCAATTATCTAACTATCATTGAAGAGATAGGATGGCATCAAATCTAATGGATGCACTAGCCCCTAGATTCAAGATCCTATGGAAAAATAATATAAGGACAAAGGAACACAAATATGAAGTGAAATGCAACATGACAATCATGAATCATACACAATGAAGATGTGCACAACATAACATAACATGAAACAAACTCTAAAATAATACAAACACAAATAAGACACATAGTAAAAAATATAAGGTTAGTACTAAAGGGATTTGAGTTTGTAAGGCAAAGAGACCTCAGCTTTAAATTTGTCTCAAATACCAAATGTCATCTCCCAAATATATGTTAGACAAGATAGTTCTCCCATAAGGGCTAGCAGGATGTGTTATTCTAAACCGCTCATGAGCTTGTACACAGATCTACTGGCTAGCAAGCTATGTTATGGTAGGTGTCCATGCAATATGATGGGTTCCATAAGGCTATCGAGTTGTGTTATGCTAGGTATATCATTAAACACATGGATCCACTGGAAAGAAAATTATTTTATGCTAGGTTGCCATGTTAAAAGGGTGCTCAAGCTCATGAATCAACAAGTTGCGTTATGCCAAATCCATGGACTATTTTGTAGATAATGCCTAAGAAAGCGCATAAATTTTAATAACATCATCAAGGAAAAAATCACCTCAGGGGGTGTACAAAGTTTAACATCACATGGGATGAAATCACCTTAAGGGGTGTATAAAGTTTAACATCATGAGGGATAAAATTATAAAACCATACCTTGGGAGGAATTATAAATAACACCACAAAAGGGGGATTACTCAATGTATGGGAGGTCACACTTTAGGGAGTACCATACATGACACCAGCATCAAGAGATGGCAAATCATGGAATGGAGGGTCATTCCTTAGGGGGTATTAAGCATAATACCACTACTAAGGGGACATAACATGACATGAAAAATCATACTCTATGGGGTGTTATGGATAATAACATCTGCAATGGGACACTATCATAGATTAAGAAAAAAATTCATATATATGAAAAACCATACAAAATATCATCACCAAAGGGGCAATATGGAAATGCAATGCCACACCTTAGAGGATATTAAACATAATATCACTACTAAAGGGGCTACATGGAGATGCAAAGATACACCTAAGAGGATATTAAACATAATATCACTACTAAAGGGGCTAATATGGTTATATATATTTATAATATTAGTCAAAATATATGGGAGAATATGTCCCCCCATTAAAATGTTAGTGTACTTGCTACATTGGTATTTAAGGAGATCCTCTGGAAAGGATACACACCATATAGGACTAGCCATCCTTGCACCCCAAGTGAGGGAAAAAATAGTATTGTATTGCTCCTTATTGATGAGATATGGTGGAACAAACATGCTTTTGCACCCCCATACATGATTACGAGAATCCAATGATACTAAATTTTCCACATAGCAAGGAGCCACGCCATTGTATTAATTTATTATTTTATATGGGTCCACATCAATGTCATATAATTGAATTAACCATTACAATTGTTTCTTTAAAGCACAACAATCATCCATAGAATGACCAAGTGTCATATTATATGCACCAAAGGAAGATTTTTTGGTTTATTTTGTATCTTTTATTTCATGCATAGGTGGCATTTGTAATTAATTCCCATTGCAAAAGTGTGCATAATATATGTTCTATGTTAGGAAAAGAATGTGGAGTAGCAAGGAGACCATTTCCATATGGACTATGAGGTGGTGGTGGAGCTAAGGTTTGATTAAATGTCTTATGTAAAGATGGAGGACCATGAGAACCAATCCCTATTGTAGAATCTTGCAGCATTTTTTTCTAAATTTGACTATGAATTTTATGTTCATTCTTTGTATAACAACCTTGTTTAGCAAGAATCTTAAATCCATAACCTTAACATTTTTTCTAGATTAATGGGTGTATTACTAACTTTGGTTTCATATGATGGATGATCATCTTTATGCATATGCTTATCTTCACTGGCAAGGGCTTGTATACATAGTGGGAAAAGGACAAATTGTAAAGCACTCTCTTTGTGAGAAGTGGAAAATATATCAAGTGAAGGTATGGTGGGCTTTGCTACTTGCTAAGTATGATAAAGTTCAATATTATCACCAAGATACCATCATTGGAAGGATATGTATTGGGGGATAAAGAAACATGGGCTTCATCATTTGTAGGAGAAGCATTACCAAAGACACAACCTAAAGCATCAACCAAGGATCTCAAGGAAGACATCATTTTTCCAAAGAACTCAAATATTATGAAATTTGATTATTAAAAAATATATGCATAGAGATAATGACCGTTACAACACAATAAAAATAGAATCTAGGATCAGATCTAGACAGAAGACCTTCAGAGACTACTATCACCAAAATCTAATTGAAAAAGCAAGGAATAGGGTGTGGATCACCCTAGACGAGTGAATTAATTTGTTAAATTTCAATATATAGAAATGCAGTACAATATTTGAGTATTCTAATCTGCAACCATTCAAGTTTGAGGACTGTAGCAAATTTATAGAAATGCATAAAATAGTAATTTTTCTATCTTTAACACAATAGTGCGTGCTTGCAGCTTTTAGAATTTTCAACCAATTAATGCAATTTAAAATGTAATTTTTAGATTAAACAATACAATAATTGATTGATCCTAAGTTGACAAATCTAGAAATGTGATTTTTTTTAATCTTTTCACTACAATAACAATTCAATTGTTCACTTTTTTACTATATGCATATTCCTAAATAATAACTTAAACACTTTCAAACTTGTTTTCATATATCAATATGATCTAGTTGAGATTTTATCAATGCAATTTTGAGCTGAATCTACTTTGTGATAACTAAAACTAACCCTTGTTGCAAAATGTAATATAATTTTTACTTTATTTTTCAATACTTTTGATGAAAGTTATGTATGCCTAAATGTTGAATTCACACAGCCTAAGATTATACTTAGATTTTAAAATGATATGCTTCAGATTTCAAAATATTTAGAGTGTAATAACATGTTAGGTCCACCAAAATGTTTGATTGGAGAAAGGGATCTAGGTCTTAAATCACAATTCTTCCAATTAGGGACATTAGGGATTAAAGGTTATCTCAAAATCCACTTAGCTACAAACCTCAATGGAAGAGCTAAAATGGTAGATTAAGGTTTTAATCCCTTTTTGTGTGTGTTGTGCTTGAGGATGTGGATGTGATTATTTGATTGAATTATATGATGTAATGTTGTTCCTAGGTTATTAATGAAAATGCAACAAGTTGAAATGATTTCTAAGAAATGCATAATAGAAATACAAAAATAGATTCTAGAAAAGAAAATGGTAGACATAGAAGACTCATGTTGAACACCTAGAGTACTGAGAGGGGGGTTGAATATGTATTCTTTTAAACCATTCAAACATTTAAACATCCAAGATCCAAAAAGAATATTTAACTACAATAAATGAAAGAAAGCATAAAACATCCAACAACATCACATAACACATAAACACCAAGATTTTTTGGTGGAAAACCAAAAATGGGAAAAACCATAATGAGGATTAGCTCACAATATATTGTAACCATTTATAGTATATTTAAAATTTAAGTGAGTGTGTGCACCAATCTGTGACACAAAAATGGCTCTTATGATGTCACCTTTTTTTTAAATCAGCAAATTTTGATTTTCATGAGAAAATGAAGATAGTTACACTTAAAATTTGAAGATGCAACATGAACAAGAGTTGAAGTGCTCTGAGTCTACTTTCTAAGCTATTTTGTTTTTTTTTCTAAATAATGAAGATTAAGGTTTTCAAAAGGGGGGGGAAACAAGTCCTTTTTTTATCAAAAAAATAGGATAGTGTCTGTGGGATCCTCTCTTTTTCATTAATTTTTTTTAGTTTATTCTAAAAATCTAAACAGTGAAAAATTAGCTAAAACCATGTAGTTTATCCCCATTCTTTCTGCTAATTTTTTAATGAATATATAATATTTTATGAATTTTCAAAGTGAACACATCCTGAAAAGCTGGAACTTGAGCATGCTCCCTCATAATTTTTTTTAAAAATAATCAAAAATCATTTGTTTTTGATTACATGTAGAATGGAGTCTAGTTTGTAAAAATGTAATTTGTTTCTAAATTCAATGAACGAGTAAAAATCTATTCCAAAACTAGCACATGTTGATTTTTGACAAAAAATGAAGGCACTAACAAGAGAAGTTACGGATGAAAACCTTAACATAATTAAAATGTAAATATATATAGATAGATAGCTAAGAGAGAGCCTAACGTTATCATGGATTTTTTATAAACATGCATTGAAAGATGTGAAAACTTGACGGTTAGCATGACCAAAATTATGTGAAATTTTGTTACTCTTTCAAAAAATCGCGTCCTTTGTATTTGCCAATGTAGCTAATTTGGCAAGTGCCAGATTTGGCGCTCGCCAAATGTTGCATTGCATTTGGTGAGCACCAATGCTTCTCTCCAAATTTGGTGCTCAAAAAATGGTTATTTATTGACAAAAACATGAACTGAGTCACTACTTTCTATTTGTCTCTCACTACCCCACTTTGATAAGGCTTAAAGTTTATGGTTTATTATCGATGATGGATAGTCGAGGTTTTACCTTCCACACACTCGTTGTCTCCTTCCCTCTTAACCAATACTTACCCTATTCTCTACCAACCCTCTCTAGGTCTCTCTCACCCTCTATACCTTGCCTTCCCTCATTAACCCCATCTCCATCCTTTCCTCCCTACCTCTTTCTTCTTCTATCTCCCTTTGTTACTATTTCTCACCCATTTCTCTCTTTTCTCTTGATTGCTACATCTCCCTCCTTGTCTCATAACCCACCTTTCTCTCCCCTCTATCTCTCACCTCTTTCTTCTCTCTCTCCCCATCTCCAATTCTCTCCAACATTGTCTCATTACCCACCTCTCTCCCCCTCTATCTCTCATCTCATTCATCTTTCTATTGTCTTCCCTTTCCCTCCCATTTCTAGGTCATCACCTCTTTATCTCCTCCTCCCTATGTCTCACACCCTCCATGTGTACCTCTCCCTCCATCACTTGTTACTAATCTACCAATACTTTCGTTTCACTCTCCCTCTCTTCTCTCTCAATCTCTCTCCCTATCCCCCTCTATATTTTTCATTCCATCCTTACCCCCATCTATTATCCTTGACTCCCAACCTCTCTCTTCTTCTCTCTCCCTCTATTATTGTTTATTTCACATCTATCTCTTTTCTCTCAATCACTACCTCTTCCTCCCACCCTCTCTCTCTCTCCCTATCTCCATGACTCTCCTTCCTTCCCTCTTTAACTCTCTACCTCTCCCTCCTTGTCTCATTACCTACCCCTCTCCCACCCTCTCTACATTGCCTTCCCTCCTTAGTGTTTAATTTCTAAGGGTTGAGGGATTAGAGTTTAAGGTATAGGGTTGAGGTATTAGGGAGAGGATTTAATGTATAAGGTAGGGGGATGAAGATTTAGGGTTAAGGTTCTATGGGTTGAGGGTTGAGGAATTAGGGTTTAAGGGTTGTGGGTTTAAAGGTTGAGGGTTGAGGGTTATAGAGTTGAGAGATTATGTTTTAAGGTTTGATGGTTTAATGGTTGATAGTTTAGGTATTTAGGTTTAAGGTACATGGTTGTGGGATTACAGTTGAGGGTTACCAGTTGAGGGTTGAGGGAACAAGGTTTAAGATGTTATGGGTCTAAGGTTTAAGGTTTGAGGGATTAGGGTTTAAGAGAGGGTTTAAGGTTTGAGGTTCAGGGATTATAGTTTAAGGTATAGGATTGAGGGTCAAGGGTTGGTGGTTTGAGGGTTTAGGGTTTAAGGGTTGAGGCTTGAGTGTTGAGGGTTTAAGGGTTAAGGGTTGATGCTTTAGGGGTTGAGGGTTGATTCTTTAAGGGTCGAGGGATTAGGATTTAAGGGTTGAGGGTTTATGGTTTAAGGTTTGAAGGTTGAGGGATTAGGGTTTAAGAGTTGAGGGTTGAGGGATTAGGGTTGAGGGTTGAGGTTGAGGGCTTAAGGGTTTAGTTTTTAAGGGTTGATGCTTGAGGAATTAGGGTTGAGGCTTGAAGGTTTAAGGTATAGCATTGAGGCTTGAGGGATTAGGGTTGAGGGTTGAGGGCTAAGGGTTTAAAGGTTGAGGTTTGATGAATTAGGGTTGAGCATTAAGGGATGATGCTTGAGCATCCATGGTTGTAAAGCAATCCTCTAACAACAAAAAAAAATAGTTATTTTCTTGCATTGCATTCAGTAGAAATTCATTAGAGATTTTATCACATCTATGTTTCTTAGCTCATGGAGTAGGATATAACACCTACACATCGACATCTACTACATATCCAAATTTTTAGAAGTTTTCACTCTCAGAATTTCACTATGTCTTCTTATCTTGAGTCCAACATTTATATTTGAACATTCATCATATCATTGACCCTTGTGGTTGAAATGGATTTATTTTGGAGCTTGAGGAGAATATTTATAAGCATTGTAATTCTTTTATCATCAATTAGTAGTACAACATTAGTTAGGTTCAAGATATTTTTGCATAAACCCTTCGGGGGCATGCAATAAGGTCGGATGGCTAGTAGTATGTTGTAAGCCATTGAGGCAAGGCCTATGAGCCCAAGATATTCACCCTGGTGGTGAATGTTGCATGGAAGCATTCCATATTTATGAAGATTCATGTTCACATATCTATTTTATGTGGTGTTTCTATTGTGTTGACTATTTGTTGCATGGTCTAGCCCATTCCTTTTGGAACCCTCCTATCGCGACTACACCAAGTGGTATTAGAGCATGATTGAATTCTTGAAGGAATTCCTCGAGGTGAACAGATCACCAAACTGAGGCATACTACATTTGTTTTCAACAAATCACCGATTCTGAGGCAATTGGAACCCTTGTAGCCAGATCATCAAATTAAGGTAGTTGCACCTGATTCGAGTGGAGAGATGCTACCAAGGAGGATGCTTGTTATAGTGAATGTTTCCAAATAAATGGATGAAATAGAAATGATGCACAAGATGAAGTTTAGGTTAGATGCAGTTGAAGAAGATCGAAGGTGAGGCCTAAACCCTAGGAAAAATGATGAAAGTGATGATGATGCAAAACATGTGAATCAAATTGTAGAAACCATAGATGATGAAGAAGAAGAATTAGATCAAGTAAAGATGTTGAAAGCAATTTCAAAAATTGGAAATCAACCCAAAGTTGAAATTAAAATTAAACAAGAAATTTGAATCCTGGAGAATTGATTGATTAGATAAATGATATGGAAGAATACTTCGAGTATGAAGAAATTGAAGATCTGGAAAGATTAAGATTTACGATTTTTTTTTTGAAAGGTCATGTTATATTATGGTGGAAAGAAGTTCAATTGAACTGAAATAGGAGAGGCAAAGAAAAAATCACCAAATGGGATAGGATGGTGACAAAGTTGAAGAATCAATTCATACCAACTGACTTTGAACTGAAATTGTTGAAAATATTGAAGAACTTGAGACAAAAGGATAGATCTGTTAAGGAGTACACTGAAGAATTCTAGAAGATGGTAATCAAAACTAGTCATAGTGAAGGAAGTAATGAGAAAGTTTCCATATATATCAATAGTCTAAGACCAAACATTCAGAAAGAACTAAGCCTGGTCAAGATGACATTTGTTGAAGAAGCATACTAGTTTGCATTGAAAGTAGAAGAGAAATTGAACAAGACGTTTGAACAAAGACAAATAAGTGCAAGAGGAAGATTTCAAAAAACTGGACCACCATCCGAAGAGAGAAGAACCTATACATAGAAAAAAAAATATTCAAGACCCTACTGGAGTGAAGAAAAGGATGCTAACTCATACCACCGAGGAAGGGAGGATAGAAGTTTCTACCCTAGTAATAGAGGAGGTCATAATTCTTACTGTAACGAAGGATATGGGAGGAACGAAGGGAGATCTAGGAGAATACCATTTAGAGTCCAACCTATTTCAAGTGTGGAGGTGAAGGATATAGAGAAGTTGAGTGTCATCAAGGAAGTACTGAAAAGAAACCTGAGCATACCAGAAGAGAAGCTTATATGGAGGAAGAACATGTTGGATACCCTAATTCATGTGGAAAACTAGAGAAAGGTGAATCATTGGTAATGAGAAGAGCTTTGATGCATGAAGAAGTAATTGAGGAACCACCACAAAGGAAAAGCCTATTCAAAACTAGATGTAAGTCCAAAGGAAAGGTATGTAAAGTTGTCATTGATAGTCGTAGTACTGATAATCTAGTTTCAGAGGAGATTGTAACAAAGTTGAATTTGAAAAGATTGAAACATTCAAACCCCTATAGGATAGCATGAATTCAAGATGAGAATAAGATATTGGTGAATGAACAATCTTTGGTGAAATTTCATATTTGATCATATAGGGATGAAGTATTGTGTGATATTATGCCTATGGATGCATGCCATTTACTATTAGGGAGGCCATGGAAATATGATAAGAAATAAATTCATGATGGAAGATAGAATACTTATACTATGACATAAAATGGAAGAAGAATCAAGTTGATACCTCTGGAGGAAGAGGAGAAGAATAAATATTTTGGCACTGCCAGACTATGTTTGGTAGATGGAAGGAAATTTATTCATGGGTTGACACATGAGAAAAATTGTTTTGTATTGATTCCAAAGAAAAGGAATGGTCTAGAGATAGAGAATCCCAACAAAGAAAGTGACGAAGTTGTAGAGTTGTAGACCGAGTATAAGGACATCATTTTAGATAATGTACCAAATAATTTATCAAAGGTCTAGAGTATCAACCATCAGATAGATCTAGTACCAGGAGTGAATTTTCCAAATAAAGTCACACATAGAATGACATTGATAGAAAATGAAGAATTGAACTAGCAAATACAATATTTTTTGCGAAATGATTGATTAGAGAAATTTTGAGCCCATGTGAGGTGCCTACTGTACTTGCACCTATGAAGGATGGAGAATGGAGGATGTGTACAAATTCAAGAGAAATCAATAATATCACTATCAAGTATAGATTTCCATTGCCAAGGATGGATGACATCATGTACTGTTTGAGTGGAGCAAAGTATTTTACAAAGATTGATCTCAAGAGTGGATACCATCAAATCAAGATCAGAGAAGGAGATGAATGGAAGACTACATTTAAGACTAATGAAGGATTGTATGAGTGGTTGGTAATTCCTTTCAGATTGACCAATGGACTGAGCACTTTCATGAGGTTGATGAATGGGGTATTGAAGATATTATTGGGTAAGTTTCTCATTGTTTACTTAGATGATATTCTGTTTTTTAGTAAAACCCAAGAAGAACACTTGTTCCACATTAGGCAAGTATTACAAAGATTGATAGAAGAGAGGTTGCTGATAAATATCAAGAAATGTAGTTTCATGAAGACGAATTTGGTATATCTTGGATTTGTTATTTCTACTAAATGACTAAAAATGGATCCATAGAAAGTGAAAGAAATTTTAGATTAGTCTACACTAGTAAATATTGGATAAGTAAGATCATTCCATGGACTAGCAAGTTTCTACTTAAATTTTATCATAAGTTTTAGTAGCATAAATTTAACCCTATGATAGATAAAATGAGAGGAGATAGGAAAGAATTTAAGTGGAAAACTAGAGCACAAAAGAGTTTTGAATTATTGAAACAAAAGGTGATGGAGCAACTAGTGTTAGAATTACTAGGTTTTGACAAAGTATTTAAAGTGGACTGTGATGCAAGTGGAAATGCAATTGGAGCAGTATTGAGTCGGGAAGGAAGACCTATATCTTATTTCAGTGAAAAATTGAATGATTCCAAAAGAAGATACTTAGTTTATGCTTAGGAATTCTATGTCATAAATCAAGCTTTGAAAAAGTGGATAAATTACTTGTTGCCAAAGGAGTTTGTGTTGTATATCGATCATCAAGCATTGCAATATTTAAATAGTCAAGGGAAGTTGAATCAGAGACATATGAGATGGGTTGATTTCTTGTAGAGTTACACATTTATATTTAAGCATAGGAGTGGAAAGTCAAACAAGGTTGCAGAATAAATTTGCTTTCAGAGATGAGAGTGGAAGTATTGGGATTTTATGAATAGAGGCATATGTATGAAGAAGATGCAGATTTTGGAAAAGCATGAAGAGCATGCGAGGAACCGATAGTGACCGAGTGGAGGAAATGGTTGGATTGTTTCATTCAAGAGGGTATGTTATTCAGGGGAAATTAGTTTTGTATACTGAGGAGTTCAATGATGGATAATTTGATCAAGGAGAATCATATTGGAGGATTAGCAGGACATTTTAGAGTGGATAAGATAGTAGCTTTGGTGAATGAACATTATTTTTGGCTATAGATATATAAGGATGTAAGGAAGTATGTTCAGAGTTACACAATTTGTCAAGTTATAGAAGAGAGTAGTTAGAATACTGGATTATGCAAACCTTTAATAGTACCAGAGAGACCTTGGGAAGATTTGGGCATGGATTTCATTTTGGGATTACCTAGAACACATAGAGGTTATGATTCTATCATGGTAGTAGTAGATAGATTTTGTAAAATGGCTCATTTCATTCCTTGTAAGAAGACTAATGATGTGCATTTTGTTGATTTATTTTTCAAAGCTATTGTGAGATTGCATGGATTACCTAAGAATATAGTTTTAGATAGAGATACTAAATTCATTGGATACTTTTGGAGGACACTGTGGAAAAATATGAAGATAGATTTAAATTTTAGTTTAGTATATCACCCATAGACATATGGATAGATGGAGGTAGTGAAGATAAATTTGGGTAACTTATTAAGATGTTTCATTGGAGATAAGGTAGGAAATTGGAACATAGTTTTACCATAGGTACATTTTGCATATAATAATTTGATAAACTGAAGTACAGGGAAGACACCATTTCAGATCATTATTAGAGTAAATCCTACAGGAGTTGTAGAGTTAAGAGACATCAGTATGGAAAGAAAAAGGAGTGCAAAAGCATAAGAGTTTGCAGATTTCATGCATACATTGCATAATCATATCCGAAAGCATTTGGAGGACATGAATAGTAAGTATAAGAAGAAGGTAGATGAACACTAGAGACATAAGGAATTTTCTATTAGAGATGAAGTAATGGTATATTTGAGGAAGGAGAGATTTTTAGTTGGTACATACAATAAGTTGTAGATGAGGAAGTTTGGACCATGTAATATTCTAAGGAAGTTTTATTCTGGAAATGCATATGAAGTGGAGTTACCAAATACACTGGGTATATTAACTATTTTCAATATTACAGGTTAGGTATATGAGTTTCATAAAGGAGAATCAAGTGGCAATAGTGATGAAATTGATTTGCAGGAGAAGTTACCACATTATGAACCAGAGGAGATTGAACTGATTTTGGATACCAAAACTAGAAGAAGCACTAGGAATAAGTAGTACAAATAATATCTTATGAATTGGAAAGCCAGACTAATGGATGATTCATCATGGATTTATCAACCTGAGCTGGACCGTTTTGGTTTCTGTCTTAGCCCTGGAAAGTGAGCGAGTCACTTTTCTTTCAACCCCGGGTTTTTGATATAGGAGCATCCTTGGTTGTAAAGCAATCTTGTATCAACCAAAAAAAATAGTTTTTTTCTTGCATTACATTCTGTAGAAGTTCATTCTAGATTTGACCACATATTTGTTTCTTAGTTCGCAGAGTAGGATATAGCACCTACACATTGACATCTACTACATGATGTCCAGATTTCTAAAAGTTTTCACTCTCAGAATTTCAGAATGTCTTCTAATCTTGAGGCTGAGATTCATATTTGAACATTCAATGGATCATAAACCCTTGTGGCTAATGCAAGTCTATTTTGGAGCTTGAGGAGAATATTTATAAGTATTTTAATCATTTGTAGATCATCATTTAGTAGTACACCAGTAGTTAGACTTAAGATAATTTTGCATAAACCCTTTGGGGGCATGTAATAAGGCTATTTAGCCAGTAGTATGTTATAAGTAATTAAGTTAAGGCCTATGAGCCTTGGATATTCGCCCTTGTGGCCAATGTTGCATGTAAGCGTTCTATATTTACAAATATTAATGTTCACATATCTATTCTATGTGTTGTTTCCAGTGTGTTGACTCTTTTTTGCACATTTTAGACTGTTCCTTTTGGAACCCTCCTACTATGGCTGCACTAAGGGATGAGGGTTTGAGGGTTGAGGATTGATGGATTAGGGTTTAAGGGTTGAGGGAATAGGGTCCAAGGTATAGGGTTGAGGGTTGAGGGTTGAGGTTTTAAGGGTTGAGGGTTGGGTTTTTAAAGGTTGAGGGTTGAGGGATTAAGGGTTGAGGATTTAAGGTTTGAGAATTGAGGGATGAGGGTTCAAGGGTTCAAGGTTGAGGGATTAGGGTTTAAGGGTTGAGGGATTAGGGTTTAAGGGTTAAGAGTTGAGGGATTAGGGTTTAAGGGTTGAGGGTTGAGGTTTTAAGGGTTTAGGGTTGCAGAATTAAGGATATAAGGTTTAAAGGTTGAGGGTTAAGGGATAAGGGATTAAGGGTTGGGGGTTGAGGGATTAGGGTTTAATGCTTTAGGTTTTAATGGTTGAGGGTTGATGAATTACGATTTAATGTATAAGGTTGAGGGGTTAGGGTTTAAGGGTTGAGGTTTTAAGGGTTGACAATTGATGGGTTTAAGGGTTAAGGTTTGAGGGTTTAAAGTTTGAGGGTTTAAGGGTTTAAGGTTTTAAGGTTTAAGGTTTGAGGGTTGAGGTATGAGTATTGAGGGTATAGGGATTAAGGGTTGAGGGTTCAAAGTTTGAGAGTTGAGGGATGATGGTTTAAGGGTTAAGGACTGAGGGATTAGGGTTTAAGGGTTGAGGGTTAATTGAAGGATAGGGGTTTAAGGGTTGATGATTGAGGGATTAGGATTTAAGGTTTTAGGGTTGAATTTTTAGGCTTATAGGATTAAGGGAATATTTTTTAAGGGTTGAGGGTATTTTTAGGCTAGGCATGGTCTTTTTTTGCATCCAAACATGCTAAAATAGTCTAAGCTACATTGTACTAGTGATATCCCTTAAGATTCAAAAATGCAAAAATGCAACAATATTTGATGAGTTGTTACTCATAAATCGTGTCACTTAGAAAATTTTTGTCTTAGGCTATGAGATCAGCTATGGACCCTCTACAATAATCTCTCTCATTTTTTTATATCTCTGAGGTATTTTCCCATGGCGTCCAGTTTTCAGTTGATGGAAAAAGTGTCAAATGCATGAAGTGTAAAGTTGCAAAGGGGTGTAACTTCTATTTTGCAACTCATGTGACAAAATTGATAGTTACAACATGTATAAATGGGTGTGTTTACATTGGGAATGGTATTTTTTCACACATAAACATACCAAAATAGTTTGAGCTACATTGTACAGACAATATCCCTTAAGAGTCCAAAGTGCAAAAAGGCAACAATCTTTGACAAGTTGTTACTCAGAAAATGTGTCACTTAGAAAAATTTGGTCTAAGGTTATGGTATCATGTAGGGCCCCTCTACAACAACCTCTTTTATTTTTTGATATCTCTAAGGAATTTGCACATGGTGTCGAGTTTTCAATTGATGGAAAAAACATCAAATGCATGTAGTGTAAAGTTGCAAAGGGGTGCAACTTTTGTTTTGCAACTCGTGTGACCAAAGTGACTGTTCCAACACGTCTATATGTGTAAATTTAGGATAGGCATGGTCCTATTTTGCACCCAAACATGTTGAAACAATCTAAGCTACATTGTACCGATGGTATATCCCTGAAGAGTCCAAAGTGGAAAAAGGTAGCAATCTTTGACTAGTTGTTACTTGGAAACCATGTCACTTAGAAACATTCCATCTAAGGATATAGGATCACATTGGGCACCTCTACAATAACCTCACTCATTTTTTGATATCTTTGAGGCGTTTTCCCATGGTATCTTGTTTTTAACTGATGGAAAAAGTGTCAAATGCATGCAGTGTAAAGTTGCAAAGGGGTATAACTTTCATTCTACAACTCATGCAACCAAACTGACAATTCTAACATGTCTTGATGGGTAAATTTAGGCTAAGCATAGTAATGTTTCACACCCAAACATGCCAAAATAGTCCAAGATATATTGTACCAACGATATCCCTTAAAAGTCCAAAGTAAAAAAAGACAACAATCTTTGATGAGTTTTCACTTAGAAATCATGTCGCTTAGAAAAATTTCATCTAAGGCGACAAGATCATGTAGGGACCTTCTACAATAACCTCTCTCAATTTTTGATATCTTAGAGGATTTTTCCTCTGGTGTCCAATTTTCAGTTGATGGAAAAAGTGTCAAATGCATGTAGTGCAAAGCTACTAAGGGGTGTAAGTTTAATTTTGCAACTCATGCAACCAAACCAATAGTTCCAACACATCCATATTGGTACATTTCAGCTAGGCATGGTCCTTTCTCACACCCCAACATGTCAGAATAGTCTGAGCTACATTGTATCAGCGATATCCCTTAAGAGTCCAAAGTGCAAAAAGGAAGAAATCTTTGATGAGCTATTACTTGGACATTGTGTTTCTTAGAAACATTTTTTCTGAGGCTATGGGATAATGTAGAGTCCCTCTACAATTAAATCTCCCAGTTATTGATATCTCTGAGGCATTTTCCTATGGTGATGAATTTTTAGTTGATGGAAAATATGTCAAATGCATGTAGTGTAAAGTTCCAAAGGTGTGTAACTTTCATTTTGCAACTTGTGCAACCAAACTGACAGTTCCAACACATTCAAATGGTTACATTTATGCTAGGAAACATTATGTTTCACACCCAAACATGTTGGAGTGTTCTAAGCTACATTACACTAGAAGCGTGAAGCATACACGTGAACACATGAAGTATACATAGGAAGCATGAGGCATACACATGAATACACATAATACATGAAGTATACATAGGAAGCATGAAGCATACACATGAATACACATAATGCATGAATTATACATAGGAATCATGAAGCATACATGTGAATACATGAAGTATACATATGAAACATGAAGCATACATGTGAATACACATAATATGTAAAGTATACACAAGAAACATGAAGCATACACATGAATACATTACCTATATATAAGAATCATGGAGCATGTACACATGAACACATGAAGTGTACATAGAAATTATGAAGCATACATGTCAATACACGTAATACGTGAAATATACACAAGAGGCATGAAGCATACAAATGAATACATGAAGTGTACACATGAATGCTGAAGCATACATGTGAACACATGAATTATACATTGGAAGCATGAAGCATACATGTGAATACATGTAATACATGAAGTATTCACATAAATAAGTGAATCATACATTTGAATAAGTGATGCATATGTACTCAAATACACATAAGTCATGAAGTATACATATGAATACACATAAGTCACAAAGTATTCACATGTATACTTGTAAGTCACAAAATATGAATACACATAAGTCACTAGTATACACATGAAAGGCACACTCATATAGAAATGTATTATTGGCCTACTTAAGAACAAGTTTGAATAGTTTATTAAAGAATCTAATAGGTATATTAGCCTTAACTACATGAGTGTTTAGATAATTAAATGTCTACTCAATAACAAAATTTTCATGAATGTTAGAAATCTATAGGCATGTGTGAAAATTTGAATGTAATAAAAATATTTAGTAATTATTTAAGTATCATATGTAAACTACACCCATGCCTACACCATTCAAGCATACAATTTACACAATACACATGATAACATCTTTCAAGAATAGTAGTTGTAAAATAACATTTTCATTAATTAAAAATCTGTAAGGCTATATAATGATATATGTCAATAAAAGTATACAATATATCCAATATACTCATACATGCTTACTGCATATAGATCCATATAGACATAAAATGTCACATATATCGATAGTACAAAAATATGTAAAAAAAATCTGCATAGGCATACACCAAACCACCCTTTAATACATAGTCATTTCCCAAGTGTAGGGGAAGGAAAAATATCATGTGCTTCCTTTGATGGCCGACTGCATGGATTTTCTATTGATTCTTTTGTCTTTTGAATGTGCTCACTGGTCCTCCTCTTTTCACTCATCTAGAGATGCAACTAATACAAAAAGAAGTATAGATGTTAATATATATAAATTGAATTATGGAATGGCATATAACAAAATAATCACTTACAACAAACAAATAATCATCATTCTCATTTACAACATTAGCACGTCGATGATCTGGAGTGACAAGCACATGTACCAACTAGAAAGATAACAATTAACTACATACAAGTATCATAAAAAGTTTCAATAATAGACCATAGAAGAGAAAATATAATGTTAAATTTACTAATCTACTATCATTACAAAAAAAAAATTCACCTCAAAAATACTTAACTACAATTTTTTTTGAATAACCACGTGTAAACACTGCTAGATGTCAAACATAGAAGAAACATAGCCACACACCAATGAGAAGATTAATATTAAATACCTCCTAATCACAACAATTGATAACACTTATATCAGTATCATATCTACCTTTAGTCTTATCACCACCTTCTCACATCTATATCTAGTAACATTACTAACATCGACACTACTAATTTCTTGGTAAGTAATACACATAATAATCTTACCTTTAACGCTCAATACTAATATTTAAATTCCTCATTACCCTCCTCATAAGTACTAAGTTAAATATTAATGGCATCCACATATCTATATTCAATATTAATATTCATATATAACTCTAAACTTACTTAACATCATGATTCATAGCAACATATACATCTACTATTATTGTTACTTATCCAACTGTAGATTTCAACACTAACTAACAATACAATATTAATGTTACCCATAAAGTTAGTATTGCTAATATTTTTATCATCTAAATTCCTAACTAATGAAGATATCAGTGTGATTGGAAATCACAACAATAACATCATCAGTTGATATGGTGCTCATTTCTCCTTTTGAATTTTTTTTAATCAATAGCACTAAAATTCATGCTAATTAGGCCATAAGAATTCTATATAAGTATAACACCATCCATGAAATAAGGAAAATAAAGAAACAACCACATTCAAATGTAGCTATTACTTAAGGAAAATTGTTCAAATCTTTAGAGAGATAACATGGAAACAAATTTTATGATCTTAATTCCAAAAGATGTAATTTATAATTAATTACTTCTCTATCCAATTAAATTAGAATATAGAATAAATTAATGCATCTAAGTCATCAGTGACAGACAATCCAAGATTCATATAGGCTTAAGATTAGATTCAAATTCTCCCCACATTATTAAAAATTGAGTTAAACTTTTATAATCCACAAATAAGTTTAAATACTAGAGACGCATCGAAGGTGGTGAATCAATTTAAATTTAACTTAACCTTCCAAGTTACCTATTTAATTCCTAAACATTAGAGATGAAATCAATACATTAAAAGGTGCTTAACCTAATCTGACTAGCATGAACATGTGAGAAATAAGCTATCAAACAAAAGCTAAACTATCAAATTATCGGAAGTAACGCTCAACACTATTGGACCAACAACCCAAGAATGATTATGCATATATACAATGTACAAACACACACACCAAATACATAATTATTTAAATTTTCCATCTTTTATTAACAATTATATTTAATCTAAAATTTTTTGCAAACATTAAGTTGATAGTCTACCAATGTATTTTGTGTTTCTACCCAACTATTATTCTTATTAAATAATTTTTAGGTGATTGAATCAACTACTTTACTTAAACACTTCTTTACTAAGCATATATATATATATATAATGAAATTCCCTTTTTCTTGGATGAAATGGAAATATTTCCCAACTCACTAAACAATCAAATAAGTGACTCCAACTCTCTAATAAGAACCGCAATCCCAAAACATGTATAAATAAATGAGACCAATTGATTGAGACTACTAATTATAACTCTAGACTTAATTATAACTCTTAAATGATAACTAGAAACTATTCCCAAATAGAAACAAGATTTTTCAGAAAAAAAAAAAAGAACAAAAGAGAAAGATATAACCCTTAATCTCAACTTCAACTTAAATATGAACTAATCCCATTAATAGAAGAAATCTAATTTAAAAATAAGTTTGAAATTCCTTTAATGTAATTTTTCATTATTGACCTTATTGGGAATTCACCAATCAGTTACTGATTCAATCCACCTTATCAAATTTTTTTCTCCAATCGGGGGTCACCATTTAAACATCAATGTATTCCAATTCACTATGCATTTAATCCTTTCCATATGATTGATTATATCAAAACATGTTTGAACAATTCTTAATAAAGTCTAATTTGTCTCCTGATAATTTTAAAAAAAAGGAATAAAAATAATTCATCAAACTCACTACCTTACAATTTTGAGTTTGAACAATAGGGCTCATTGTTTTTGTATGATATATATATATATCATTTTCATATTTTTGTTGTTTCCTCTATTTTTATAATTCATCTCTCCTTAAAAATTAATTCAAGAATACTTAATAATAAATATATATATTATATTACTTAATAATAAATATTAAGTAATATAATATATATATTTATTATTAAGTATTCTTGAATTAATTTTTAAGGAGAGATGAATTATAAAAATAAAGGAAACAACAAAAATATGAAAAATGTTATATCTAAACACTAATTAACTAAGTAATCAGTAAATAACTAAAAACTAATTTCAAACTAACTTATCATACCTTAAATATGAGTCTCCTCAACTATTTGTCTTTTTCTCTTTGAAAATTATTTTTCACATTTGTAATGTTATTTCTTGATTTTCTCCATTTGATTGTTGTTGGTGAAAGAAAAACATCTTGTAAAATTTTATGTTGCAGGTTAACAAAAGGAGGAAGATGAAAGAAACATATCTCAACTCTCTTGCCTTCATGAAACCCTAACTTGGTTCCACTCAATTTTTTTTTTCAATTTGCCATTTTAATTTTATAGAGGACAATAATGTTTTAATTATAATATTTATTTGGTTAATTAGGTTAATACAATTTTTTTATATGTTTATTTGAGATTAATAATTGAAAAACCCATTAAACTTGATCTTTCAATATCATGTGGATCAGTTCCTCAGATCAAATTTGTGAAACTACTTTAAATTAGTCTATTGTTTGGCATAGAGGCAACAATGTTGTATTCCTAGCTAAAAACTAATTTTGGTCAAACATATGACCTAGTAAGATCCATTCTAGCTAAGTTAGATACTTCCACAATTTATTCAACTAAAATTGTAGGCTAAAAATATATGGAGCACCACTTTGAGTCCAATTTACCAAAAAAAAAAATTATTTGAAAAACTTGAAGTTTTAATAACTCCTCCTCATGTAAATAACATTTTTTTTTTTAAATGTAAAAATACCCTTTTGTAGATCCATAAGTGTAGTTTTCAAAAATATATTTATTTTAATAGTTTAATTATTATTATTATTTATAGTTATATTTATACTAAAAGTAGGTTATTAGCAAAAAATATTAGGTTGATTACCATGCCAAGGAAAAATACTAAAACTTACTAAAAAAATTTGAAAAAAATATGATGCACTAGATAAAAGAATCTATTTCAAGATGGTATAATTTTTTCTCCATTTTAGATAAATATTTAATATGAATGTTGATGTCCGATGGAAACAGTTGTTTTTTATTCATGCACATTTTAATACTTATATACAAATATATATTAATCAAAATTGGAACATAAAATATCCATGCACTAAAGTTTCAAGTTATAAATACACACAAAAAATTTGAAAGATAAAAACAAAAATTTACTATAAAAAGTTTGACGTCCCGTGCAACTTCATTTTTTGAGCATTTTATCAGCAACTAAATTATAGTGTTAATTTATCAAAAACTAGTTTAAAATAATTTTTTAATTTCTTATAAAAATTAAAAACATAAAATATAATAAAAAATACATATTTTACTAGTTTAGATCATTTAAAAATTCAAAAAATATATGCTACTTTTTAGTGATTCAAGTTTAAAAGTTGGATCAACATTGGTCGTTTCCTTTATAAAGTGTGACACAACTTTGTGCTTTTACTAATGTTTTTTCATTTACTTTTCTATAAGAGGAATTAATTTAAAAGTCTAATAGAATTTTATTCCTTCTTAAAATTTCTCACCAAATTAGGAAGTTTTCCTTCGAAGACAATCTTTTATATTCCCTTAAATATTTACACTAACATTCATTTATTTATATCAAGGGATTGAAACACACTTATTGTGTTCTTTGAATTTGCAAATGCAATTAAAAATGTAAATATAATTAAATATTGAAAAACCCTTTATACTAAACAATTATTGTTCCCAAAAATCTACTATTTGGAACTTGAAGCATGTTCCCAATTCTCAAAACTCGTATTTATTTCCAGAATCTTAACTTTTATAGACCTCCCATTGATTCCAACTTCGGTAAATATATGCACCCAAAAATGAGGACTCAACAAAACCAATATATGACCACAAGTTCTCCTCCCAACCATAGGATTTAATTATAATCCACCCCCAAGCTCTAAGGGTAGCATAGCTTTCCCTTACACACACTATCACTATTCACAAGGTTTCTTAAACAAATTACACAACATACTATGCACAATGAAAACACACATACTATAATTCATCGCCCTATCTCTTAAATAGATACTCACATAAAGATATACTACAACAAGATGTAACTCCACAAGAAAATACCAAATACAAAATTTTAACAAATACCACAAAATAATCTAGCATTAAATTGCACATAAAATTCAAAGCTTGAACAATATTCTTTAACATCTAAGAAAAGATCTACAAAAGGGTAGACCTTACAAAAACAAGAGAAAATACAAAAGTGGCAACCTCTTCTTCTCGAAGCCTTACTCTTCCATTATTCCTCTCCCATCCTTTCCTTTTCTCCATCAAGAGAGCTCCTCCCCAAATGATAAAAAACAAGAGCAACAAAATGAAAAAAAGAGAGAAGCCAAAGCAAAGAAAGAAGCCCCTTCTCCTTTCAAAGAGAAGGAATATATAGAAGGAAAAAGGAAACCAATTCCCCTTAACTTCCCAACCACCCAACCAACTCCAATTTTCTCCACTTTTCATAAGTGGGAAAATAGAGTTGGTTTTAGAATTTATTTAAGGGGTTTTATGGAATAAAAAGACCCCTAACAAATAGACCTACCATCTAGGAAACATTTTATACACTTAATATCACATAAAGAATTCTCAAAACATACAATAAGTAATCATAATAAAAAGGTGACTCAAAGGTCTAATAAAACAACCTTTCACACATGCACAATCCTTAAAAAAAGGGTTAAAACAAATATCTTTGACAAAACTAGGAATTCACAAGGATAACATTAGGGAAATAGTTATGTTACCCCTTCACAAATATTGGCCAATTTTAACTTGTTTACTCAACTATAAAAATGTGTTAGTATTTATCATAACCAATAGTAATTTGAAATAATTATTATATGAAAAAAAATAACCTTCTAATAATAATCAACTAAGTAATTAAATATACATAATATTTAACTCTACCTACTTGCATAATACCTTTTAGATTATAGCAATAATTGATCATGTTATTTAATGTCAAAATATTACCACTTATCAATAATATATTTTACTTATAATGAATACTACGACAACCAAATATTGAATATCAATCATTACCTTTATACTCACTTAATCACACTCATAATATAGATCAACTAACATGATGAAATCCATTAATATACATAATGATATTACCAATAATGAAACCTCTCAATTATTACATAATTACATAGACACATAATAGAAATCATTTGGCTATCATACGTGTATACAGCTAAAATTGGTCTGGAGAATCTGATTAATTATCCTAAATTCCTCTACTATTGAATAAATAGAAATATTTATTTATATAGTTCACATTCACATTCACATTTAAGTTCTTCTAATTCTAATATTATCTCATCTTAATTAAATAAACAAAATTAAATACTTTGTTTGATTTAATTATCATTTCCCTATTGTATTATATCACACCAATCTTAATTAATTTAATAAAGGTAAAACACTTCAGTGATTAATTACCATATTCTTCTATTTTGATTTAATAAACAAATTCTATAGTTTGTTCTATTAAATTATTTATCCCTCTTTGGCTAATTTAAATAAATCAAAAATATTTAAATTAAGGCATAAAGAATATTCCTCTAAATTTCTTCAAAACTAAATTAGATATCCTATGTCTAATTTATGTCAAAAATATGTCAAAATTAATTGATTCAAACTTCATGGGAAGTTTTGGAGACAAATTGGAGACAAATTGGAAATTCATCTCTCAATCCTCTTCCATCAATCCTTCCTATTCTCTTGCCTAGTGTTTTCATGGGTAGAAGCAATCCCCAAAATCATCTCAATCTCCTCCATCTCTCACCATTCAATCCTCCAGATTGAATCCAAACCTTAACTTTGTTGCCCCTGTGCAAAGCTATTGCCGGGAAATCTATAAATACAGCTTCATTCAATAAAGAAAGTATCCCAGATTATCAAGTTTGTGCAATCTTACTCTACAGGAAATCATCAAGAAATTCAAGCATCCAACAATAGATTTTATAATCATGGCTGCCTCCTATAGCTTCATCCAGAGTTTTTCATGTCAATTCATGTTACAGTAGTTCTTTTTATCATTTAGCATTATCATATAGCTTCACATCATTGCATCAGCATCATTTCATTCTTTAGATTGTCATTCTAATAGTTATAGTGTTTCATTTAAATCTAAGAGCACTGTAGCTTAATAAATATTTAAAGATAGGAGACAATGAGACACTTTCAATATATTTCTTTCTTTCTATTAGTTTCTTTGCTAAATATTTGATACAATGTTCCATTAAGAAGTTCTTTTACTTTGTTTACTTATTCACACTTACAATTTGGTGCCCACCGTGGGGCATTAACCCTATATTTTGCAATTTTTCTGAAAAGTGTCCTACAAGTTTTCAGTGTGTTTTGTTTCAATGCTTCCATCAAAAACTATAGCGCTTCCATCAAAAACTATAGTGCATCCATGGAAAACTATGGCACTTTTGTGCTCTATTTTGGCACTTCCATGAAACAATAACGCATCCACTAAATGTTTTAGCACTTCTACTATAACGCTTCCATGAACTGTTTCAATGCCTCGACCACCGATCTCCAGTATAGCTGATATAGCGCTTCCATGAACAACTTTGGTGCTTTGGTACTCTATTTCAACGCTTTCAAGTTTAGCGCATCTGGTAAATACTATAGCGCTTTCATTGACTGTTTTAGCGCTTATGTATTTATTTATCTGGATCTGATGCGACCGCAGCCAGAATTTCATTTTGATACATTTGGACTAAAATGAACCAATCCTAGGATAGTCATTTGGTTTAAAATTTATCAATCCTAGGGTAGCCATTTTGGTTTAAAATTTATCAATCCTAGGGTAGCCATCACAATATTTCTATATCAGTTAAAATGGACACCATGATTTTTGTGAAGCAAATTTTTTACATAGATTAGAAAAATTTGTCTTCAGGCTTAAAATGAATCATTTATTTGTTGTGCTTGTGTGGTGAATAGGCTTATGCTCTCCCCTTAACTGGGTGATCAAAGTGCTAGAATCATCCTTTATTTTCATGCAAATTTACACTTTTGTTAAAATCTTTAGAAGGCTTGTCATAGTCGGAAAAAGTACTCACCCTATGGGAATGACCTAAATGGGAATGCCTAAAGTCAAGGATTCCAAACCACTCTAATCAAAATGCAAGTTGTTGATGAAAGTCCAACTTGACAGTAGTGTGCAAGATAACCATCCCCAAAATCTTTGTTCTAAAGATTGGGAGGTCTCTCGAGGGAGTTTATCATTTTCCGCACTACACAGAAACCCTATCTAAGAACCATAGCATAGTATCCAGCCAAGTCAGTAACTAGACATTGTAATACTCACAGTGCAAGGGGAGGGAAGAATCTTCCCCCAAGACACTCACCATATAATTTCCAAGGACTATTTTCTTAGAGGACGAGAAATCCAACTTTGAGTATGCACCTAGAAATGACAAACACATGGGCTCCCTCTAGGGGGTGACACGGCTATGTGAGTCAACGCAATTTTAAGATGTGGGTTGTTGAGTATAACAATGACCTTTTTGATTTTAAGAGTGAGTCTGTCTGAAAGTATATATTTGTCAAAATAAACCAGTGAAAATCAATAAGGACCATTCGTGGTTCTTGAATATACACTATCTATTCAGATTCTAAAACAATTATTCTATAATTTGCTTGTTGCGTTTTCAAAAATCATTAAAAATCAGATAAAAGATCATTCAGAAAACAACAAATCAAATCAGCGTAGAAAAATTCATGATTCGAGAGTGGAAATCAATAAAAGTTTGTCATGAAAACCATCAAAGTCAAGAAACCCAAGAGACCACTCGGTTACCAAAATCTTTTGAGAAAAAGGTGTTTCTTATATCAAATTCAAAAGATCTTGCTACAACACAAAACCTTCATTCATAGTAATCATGATTTTGCTAAAGGTCATACTATTGATTACACTGTAGAACCTCTTTATTCATGAGCTTTCATCCAAAGGAGAGCCCTCACACAGTATCATAATCATAGTCAATGCATACATCAATCCTAGATCCCACAACTGATGATATAATATGCCACAAGACCAAATCAAATTTTGCAATAAAGAGTCTTAAGCATCCACTCTCCATTCTAGTGCTCTGGAAATCTGTTTCAGTGCTTTGGGACTCTATTTTAGCACTTCCAAGCACTATTTCAGTGCTTCCAAGCACTATTATAGTGCTTCCATAAAATAGCATTTCCAAGCACTGTTTCAGCACTTCCGAGCACTGTTATAGCGCTTCCACAAAATAGTGCTTCCAAGCACTATTTCAGCGCTTTCGAGCATTATTTTAGCACTTCTACAAAATAGTGCTTCCATTATCTGTTTAAGCACTTGTGAACTCTATTTTAGCACTTCTACGAAATAGCACTTCCAAGTCCTATTTTAGCACTCCTTAACTCTATTCTAGTGCTTTCAAAATAGAGAGTTCCAAAACATATCAGTCAGTTTGTTTGTCATCTAAACATGGATTTTTTTCAAAATAGAAGTATCTTTTTAATAGAGTCACTATCTAGAAACCAAAATCAGATAGGTTCCTACAAGTTACGAGTCCTTTTTCAAAATGCAGATCTTACAAATCATAAAGTGTCAAATCAAAAAAAAATCTTGAATATTATGCTAAAGTTTCATCATCGGGATATTATCATCCTATTTTCATGAAACAAGGCATAGTAATCAAATTTTTAACCTAGTCTTATCAATAAGATATATCATCTTATTTGACTTTGTTGAAAATTCACTTGAAATTTTCCAACATAGAAGATCAAAGTTTGGTAGAAAGAAAAAAACACTTGTATGCCAATCTTCACCAGGTTACAAAAACAAAGGCTCTTAGAAAAGGAACTTGAAACATCAAATACAATGGCAAAAGAAAATCCCCGGAATAGTCTACATCAAAGTGATAAAAATGAAATAACTCTAGAAGACATACAAGCAACCCAACAGGATCCAAAATTCCATAAATTCATGAAAAAGATCTTAGAATAGGACATGGAGAAATACCTCTTAATGTTGGTTGAATCAGGTGCTAATCTTCCCAAAGACTTTGACGTAAATCACCTAAGAGAAGCACTTGGAACAAGTGAAACCGAAATACCACAACACACACAAGGTATAGATTTGGATGTTTCCTTAACAACCCAAATGTAGAACTTACAACAAAAAATACAAGACATGACAAAAGGAAACACCAAAAGGTATGCAATATAGGACATTTTTCCTTATCCTTTTGACTCAATAGTCAACATGATACCTTTTCCTCGACATTGTGAAATCCCCAAGTATGACAAATACAATGGAAAGATAGATCTGATCTCTCATATCTATGAGTTCAAAACCATGAGCCTAGAGTTTTCTCAAGAGGAAACTTACCTGATAATATTATTCCCAAGAAGCTTTGGAGGTTTGTGTATGGAATGGGTTTCCAAATTACAACCAGGAATGTGAACCTTTGAAGAGATCATCAATACATTCATATCCCTATATTCTTTTAACATCCAACACGATGTCACGATAAAGGATTTCTAGAACATGAAAAAAAACAAAGTGGAGACATTCTTGTCCTTTTTACAAAGATGGCGATGACTATTCGCTAGATATCCTTGCTCCATTCTTGAGGAAGAGAAAATGGATTTGCTCATAGACAATTTGACGGATGAGATGAGTTACAGACTTGAATTACAATGTCCTCCTACATTCGAAAAGGTGATAGAAAATGGCCCTAAGATTGAAGAAGCACTGATCAAAAGAGGAGTTATTAAACATTACAATGACAAACCAAAATTTTGGTAAAAGAACAAAAATATAGGGACCAATGAAACAAAAAATGATTTACAAAATGCCAAACCAGTTTTCAACTTGACAGCATCTACTTCAAAAAAAATCAAAACAACAATCCAATCGTCAAGTCAAATGTCATTCAAAAGAACGAAATCAAAAAACCGCAAACATACCATAAATCATCAAATTGGCATAGGTTCAAACGTTTAGGCCAAACATTGGAATCAGTGATGAAAGAGTCAATCACAAGTGGTCTTATCACTACACGGGAAGCAAGATTTTGGGATCCAAAGGTCAAAACACCATGGTGGAGTGACAAAGATTATTGCAACTTCCACAACAATAAATGCCATAAAACTAATGATTACATGGAATTAAAACAAACAGTTCAAGATCTAATCGACAATAACAAGGTATATGTAGAGGGACACCAAAACAATAATGATCATATAGGCTTCAAGGATCCTTTACCAAACTATGACAAAGGAGCATCATCTTCTACAAACAACAAAGGTAAAAATATCAATCATGTCTATGATACCACGATCCTTTGTCTTACCAAAGTGGAAAATGATAATACCATTGATCATAACACTGACAAACACAAAACCAATGAAACTACCCCTTTGGATTTTCTACCAAGCATACAAGTCTCTGAAAATCAAATAAATGTTTTAAAAATCAAAGAATGACAGGACTATCAACCAGGTAATGTAATGACAAGGGGGCAATCCAAGGTAGTCTTAAAGGGAGTTGCACCTAAAAACACAACTCCACCTCCATCTCATTACAAAATTGTTGATTAGCTTCAAAACATTCCAGCATAGATATCAATACTAGAAACCCTCAAACTATCACCATCACATAAGGAGGTTCTATAAGAAGCAATAGTTGCCACTATAGTACCAGAAAATCTAGATTTTTTCCAATTCCAGGCTATGGTGGGGCATTTGACTACACCACACTGTCTATCATTCTCTGAACAGGATGATTTGTCACTTAACCATCCCCATAACACTGCATGCCATATTGAAGTCTTGATCCACAATCATCGTGTCAAAAGAGTCTTAATAGATGGGGGAGCTAGTTTGAACATTTGCGCTCTAAAGTTAATTCATGCACTAGGGTATTCAAATGATGCTATTGATGCCTAAAGGAAAATGACAATAAAGGCATATAATGAGGAAGAGATATCTTCTAAGGGACTAATTGTGATACCCATTCAAGTGGGACTGATGATGAAACACATAGCATGCCAGGTACTGGAAAAAAAGTTACTTAAAACATACTCTTAGGATGCCCATGGATCCACGAAATGTAGGCAGTACCTTCCACATATCACCAATGCTTAAAATTCCCAGTAAATGGACAAGAGGTGACTATATCAACCGATTATAATCATCCTCAGCATTGTGACACACTTAAAATCTCTCAAGACACCTTTGTGCCTCACAATAGGGAAGCATGTAGTTCACATTCATCAAATGAAGAAAAATGTCTAAATATCACCACCAAGTGGGTAGAAAAAAAGATAAATCAAAAGATGCCAGTCTTGTTGAGGCTCAATTAACAGACAATCTAGATCCCCAAACGTCTTTATCACTAAAATTTCAAGAACAGGTCCAACTGAAAGACAAGGGAATGGGACAATATTCTATTGAGCAATCGCTTAATCTTTCACAATTGATGCCATCTCCAAAAACATATGGCCAACCATCAATGATCAAACATCAAACATCACTACCTGTCACAGTCCTAGAAGAAATATTTGTAAAAGCCAGTACTATAGAGGAAAAATCAGATGAAAAAGCTATCCTCGATTGGTTATACAAAGATGGAGAACCATCGACATCAACAAACATCAATATTAATATAGACAAATATGGAAAAGGGAAGGCTATTCTAGAAAAAATGGGTTATGAAGGACAAGGACCTATTGGAAAAAGGAAGGAAGGCATCATAGAACCTATTTAGCCTCTCACTCTTCATTCAAAATATAAGACGGGACTAGGATACTCATAAGAACAAAAACAAGAAATGACAAAGAAGGTTGTTGAAAGAATCCTTCAGGTTAGAGATAGCTCTGAAATGGACTCTAATGAATATGAATGGGATCTTTGTTCCAATATATCTTACATAGATATCCAAATCAATGTAATAAAACAATATGCACCTACGCATGAGGAGGGACAAAGCTCTGGGTATAGACCATTCGTATCAAGATCACTAAATATTGATGACTCAAGTGGGGAGGAACATACATCAAGTGAACTAGGTGATCTTGAAGAGGGTACCATCATTGATCTTGAAATCCCTAATAAAAACTATAACGAGATAGTTGTACTAACCCTTACCCCCATTAACCTAAGTCAATATGATGACTTCAAGCCTTTAGTCCATCCCAAACAAGAGAGACTGAAATTTATCAAATTCTTTAAGGAAAGAAGCATTAACTTTGCTTGGTCATATTCTGATATGCCAGGCTTGGATTCAAATCTTCTAATGCATCATTTGTCTTTGCCTATAGGGATCAAGCTTGCAAAGCAAAAATTGAGAAAAATGCATCCCCATATCGCATTAATGGTAAAGGTTGAGCTAAAGAAATTATTAGGTGTTGGATTCATAAGGTCTATTGATTATGCCGAATGGATATAAAATATTGTACCTTTCTCAAAGCCGCACAATAGCATCAGGATATGTATAGATTTTAGGGACTTGAATAAGGCATGCCCAAAGGATGATTTCCCATTGCCTAATATAGAAATCATTGTAGAATTAAAGGCATGGCATGCCATGTTGTCAATAATGGATGGTTTCTCTGGATACAACCAAATTAAGATAGCTCCAAAATATCAGGAGAAGACTGCATTTACATGTCCATGGGGAACCTTTTGCTGGAATGTCATGCCATTTGGTTTCAAAAACACAGAAGCAACCTATCAAAGAGAAATGACCATAATATTTCATGATATCATGCACACCTTTATGGAGGATTACATGGATGATATTCTGGCTAAATCTTGTTCTAGGGAAGGACATCTACATATCCTGAGAAAAATCTTCACAAGGATAGAGAAATTTGATGTCAAGCTAAACCCTAAGAAATGTGTCTTTGGGGTCACATCAGCAAAACTCTTGGGATACATAGTCTCAGAAAAGGGCATTGAAGTTGATACAGTGAAAGTTAAAGCAATAATGGAAATGTTGCCTCCTAGAAACATTAGTCAACTTAGGTCACTACAGGGAAGCATCCAATCAATCAGGATATTTATCTCCCAGTTGGCAAACAAAATTCATCCATTAAATCATCTATTATATAAAAAATGTTGTTTTCAAATGGGATAATGGGTGTGAAACAACGTTCAACCAAATAAAACACTAAATGATGTCACCACCTATTCTCATGCCACCTATAGAAGGAAGACCTCTGATAATGTACATTGCAACAACATATATCTCTTTAGGAGCATTATTGGCACAAGAAGATTATGAAGGAAAGGAACACACCATCTACTACATTAGTAGAACTTTAAATGGCTATGAAATAAACTACACTTTCATTGAGAAATATTGCTTGGTGATGGTGTTTGCTACTCAACAGTTGCGACACTATATGTTAACTCACACAATCAGGCTCATAGCAAAAATTGACCCCTTAAAATATCTACTCAGTAAGGCTTCCTTAATAGATAGACTAGCCAAATGGGTCATGCTCTTAAGTGAGTTTGATATTCAATATGTGGAAAGAAAAGCCATCAAGGGTCAAGCAATTGCTGAAAAATTGGCTGACGCTCCTTTACCAAATGATCAACCTATGACAATGGAGTTTCTAGATGTGGACATTCTGACAATCACACCACAATAATGGATATTGTATTTTGATGGATCATACACATAGTGAGGATCTCGAGTAGGGATTTTGTTCATCATTGCCCAAGGACACACCATCCCGAAATCTTATAGACTTATGTTTCAATGTACCAATAATGTGGTAGAATATGAAGCATTAATCATTGGGGCCAAAATCGTAATTGAATGGAAGATCACAAAATTAAAGGTATATGGGGATTCTCAACTAGTCATTTATCAAGTAAATGATGAGTATCAGATGAATGATGAAAAGTTGATGCCCTATAAAAAAAAAATAGATGATCTAAAACAATTTTTTGTCAGTATCAAATTTGATCAAATTCCAAGGGTAGAGAAGAAAGCGGCACATGCTATGGCAACAATTTCTTCACTCTTACAATTGCCAGAGAAATGTGATCATTATGATTTTATGGTAGAACAAGTATCATGTCCTTATAATAGTTTGAAATCCAATACCATATGCCATTTAGATACCATTTAAACCTCTATCTATGAGAAAACCTATGCTTACCTAAAGGACAATATCCTCCCTCCCGATCTTTCTAGGAACTAGAAATGCAATTTCATCTGCCAATCCACCCGACATATTTTAGTCACTGACATCCTTTATCGATGAGGTCTTGATGGTACCTTACTCCAATGTTTAGAACACAATGAATCTGAGATGACCTTACGTGAGGTTCATGAAGGTATTTTTGGCACTCATTTGAGTGATATAACTCTAGCAAAGAAACTCCTTCGTTTAGGATATTATTGGCCATGCATGGAGAAAGAGTCTTATTAGATTGTAAAGAAATGCCAAAAATTTAAGATTCACAGTAATCTGATCCACACACCAACTCAATAATTGCATCCATTCACATCAACATGGCCCTTTTTTCAATGGGACTAGATTTGGTAGGAAAGATAAATTTGTCTTCATCCAATGGACACAAGTTCATAATCACAGCAACAAAATACTTTACAAAATGGATAGAAGCAATTCCTCTTACAACAATCACTAGAAAACAGATCTAGTCATTCATATTGAATTACATAATCTATCAGTATGGCATACCTCAATCTATTATCACTAATAATGGACAGCCATTCAAAAACCAGCATGTCCAAGAATCATGTGAGAAGTTTCATATCCAACATCATTTCTCAACACCGTACTATCCTCAAGGAAATGGCCAAGCAGAGGCCTCTAACAAAACAATTATGAAAATACTCAAGAAAATGGTTAACAATGTTGGACGTGATTGGCATGTTCAACTTAATCCTACACTATGGCCCTACTGAACTAGTATCAGAACACCGACAAGAGCTACACCATATGCCTTGGTATATGGATGAGAGGCCATACTACCCATTAAAGTAGAGATTCCATCACTTCATGTATCACTAAGAGGAATCATTTCAGATGAGGATTATAGGGTATCCAAACTTCAAGAACTAGAACTATTGGATGAGCATCGTCAACAAGTTGCCAACCATCTAACACCATATCAACAATGAATATAAAGGAGTTACAATCATAGGGTAAAACCTAGAGTCTTTTAGGTTGGTGATTTGTTCCTAAAAGAGAACCCTAGAAATCAGCACGACAAGGAAAAGAAAGGAAAGTTTGAACCTAACTGGCTAGGTCCTTTTGTCATCATATCAGTGTATGGATCAGGGGCCTATCAACTATCAACATCAGAGGGGGATTTTTTTGATGAACCTATCAACAATATCCATCTCAAAAAAATTTATACTTGAATTTCCTAGTGCATGGGTCAAACTTCTAGAAAATGGTTTCCTTGATGAAAACCTAGAAAATAGTCATCTTGGTAACAGAAAATACAAAAAAATAAAAGAAAGAGAAAAACAAAAAAAAAGAGAAAAAGGAAAAAACAAAACAAAGAGTGCAATCAAAACATATGGTGAAAACTTGGAAATAGGCATGTTGTATGTGATTCAAAACCAGCTTTCTTATCTATTTTGATACATATCAGGATCATTAGTCTTTCCTTCATTACCATTTCATATCATATCATTAGTCTTGCCATCATTGCATCCATTATCAGATCATTCCACTTTGTCATGTCTCACTCTAACTTGGGGGAAACATCTAGATATCAATGGGGGCAGCAAAACACCGGCTTTACCAAATGGTCAAAAAATAGTATGCCAAGTAAAACAAAAACAATGATCAAAGTGCAACATCAATCACCATCGGAAATGCATCAAACATCCGTATCCTATCAAGAAAATCCAAAAACAAGTTGAAAATCTAGTTTGGAAAAAGAAAAAACTAGAAACATGAGTCACCAGTCGAACTACATGGTCTCTGCATGTGTAACATAGGCAAGGCTAATCTTTGATCAGCCCCTAAGGCCCCTAGGATAGGTTAGTAGGTTAGGTCTTTGGTCGGAAATCTCATAAAATCACAAAAACATCACAAAATCAAGATGGATATTCTAATCTAAATAATGATTGAAACACTCTAAGTAAAAGGTGGATAAATTGTATTTTTGATTAATTATTATCATTTCTTTGGAGTAACTCGATGATGTAAATAAACTAGAGAAACAAGGAAGAAGAATGATATTTTTATTTGTTGTTGTATGTACGTTAATCATATAAAAATGTGAATTGTTGGGGGATGTGCTATACATTTGTATCACCGATGACATTCTAAATTCACACACTAAAATGATTAATCTCTGCCTGTTTACGCAAGAAATGCTCAGGTCATCTCAGTTCAATTATACCTTAATGCTTGTGTTTGCTTGCAATATCAAAAATCATGAAAGTAGTACTCAGGTCGTCATTGGTCTAACATGTACCATTAATGCTTGTACTCACTTTCAACATCCTAAAAATATCTTTGATGATACCAAGCACAAAAGTACTATTAAAATGACAATGGTTTGCATATAGTTGTATGATAAAATTAGACTGCATTCATAATAAATTTTGCATCTGCAGAGTGTTTGTTACATAAAGGATTCCAATTAATGATTATGTTTTCTACAAATGTGATGGAGTGTACTTGACATAAAGCAAAAAATCATCAAAACATATCAGAGCATCATCTCATCTTTGCAAAGTTTTTGTCATCTCAACATTCATGCATTTAACATCAAATAGTTGTGCATTTATTGTACCATATTTTTCACATCATATCATTTTTTTATCAATACATCATGTTCATTGCACCATATCATTTATTGCATTATCATCCATCACAAACTATCATTTTTATCAATACATCATGTTCATTACACCATATCATTCATTACATTATTATTATATGCATTTGATCAATTTCAACCCATACATCATTTGTCATCCATGAATTATGTCACAAATTTACACCATCCATCCATATATCATCCATCGTAAAAATCATCATTTTTATTTCATCACATCAAAATAAATGCATTCACAATACATCCATACATTTCATCACATTAAAATAAATGCAAATCATGTCATTATTATCCATATATCATTCATCGCAAAAATCATCATTTAGAACATCATACATCCATACATCATATATTCATACATAAGCATTTAAAATTAGAATCATCACATAAAATAAAAGCATTCATCATAGAACCATCACATGATATACAACATGTTAAAATAAATGCATCCATCATAGAATCATAGATAACCTTCATAGATCAATAGAAATCAACTGCATAACCATATATATCATCAAATGCCAAGTATATAATGAAGTCTGAAATAAGAAGAGATACATTGTCAAAATGGGCCAACTCAAAATGTACATCATGTCTCAAAAAGAATATCTCAAAATCACAAACAACATCTAAGATTTGTTGCTACCAGAAGGTGCAGGCATAACAGGACCAGTACCACCACCACCCCGGATGGACTAGGATCTCTGGGATCTCTTTGTGGAGGCTACATCACACCCTCGCTAACTATCTAGGTATGCGTCCTACGAGATCTCGAAGGGGCATAACTCACTCTGCGATCAGCAAGAACTGCATCATGATACCGACCCCTATAGAAATTTTCCTCTCAGCCAACCTGTAGAACCTCCCTCATATAATTGGCAACATAGGTACCATTAGCTACCCTCTGTAAGGTCTTAGCGGTCTCCTGTACCCTCTCAGCAATCTGTTTGGTACTATCCCTCTTAGATATCAAGGTACCAACCTATGTATGAACAACTTCCAATTGTCCTTGGACCTGTACCAATGCATGTGCTTGAGTCTGCATCTATGTCTACATCTGCACAAGTAAACATTGTGCCTTCACTAACTGACCCTACAGAGTTTGTACCTACACCTATAGGCTCGCAATCTGTCTTTGCTGATCAAAATATGGCACCTCCATTGCTCGCCTCTTGCGAGGCCTACTCAAAGATGGACCTACGTTGCTTGGCCCAACCCCTCTGACACCTCCACCACCACCATCCCCATCATCACTATTGTTTTTCTTGCTACTACTCTCCTCACTGCTACTCGAGTTAGTGTTAGATCCACTATCCTCCTCGCCCTCAATTACTATAGTAGAATCCTCAGCAATATCCTCCTCCATAGGTAATGGTGTTGGCTCCTTGGGAATGATGATCCGAGGACATGGATGCAAAGCCAAAAATGTGGCATAATCCTCTGTCACTGGTGCCTTTGCAATACCCTGACACATATCCCAAGTTGATTGCTACAGAGCCCGGTAATTAAACCCCTTTTAGTTAATTAAACCTTGTGATGAAATAATGAAATAAGAACATGACACATGAACAATGATACCTTGGAATTTTTCTTGGAATGTAAATCTTCAAACTAACATGAAGTGGCCATGAGGAATGTAGATCTTGATCACAATATAGATATGAATCAATTCTTACAAATGATGTCCAATGCTACATAAAAAATCTTAGTGTAAGGAAAGATGAGTGCGGAAACACCTTCCAAATGCCAATTCTTAGAAGATAAATGCAGATATGTCACTCAATTTGAAGTTAGAATTCAATAAGATACACATTAATAGAATAACGTAGTAGACAAGTTTAAACAACAATCACATAATGAACATCAGATTTAAGTGGGAAAACCATACAAGATAAAATCCCACACACCAAGTAAAATATCTTTGTATTGCAGTAAATAACAATTACATATAAAGTTACAAATTATTCTTCCAGATGTAAATTCATAGTTTCTACTTCAACAACATTGTATTTCCCTGATCAACCTCACTTTAGCTCAATATGAACAACACAACTCAACATTACAGAACATACAATATTGATTCAACATTCATTCTGCATTCCAAATCACCAAGGAACTATTTGATTCAAATTCCATATGCAACTGTACACAAACTGTCTAACTATCAATACCCATCAAGTTTTCAATGAGACTTCATTCAAATTCTCTTTGAACCCTCAAAGTCGTATCAACATCCACAATGTTCGCCAAAACATACATCACCTAGCTATTCCATGTTCTCCCACGAAAGTCATTCGGGCCCCACCACAAGAGGAATGGGCTAGCGAGCATTGTTGGATCATTCTAATCGCAAGCATTGATCAATATATATATATATATCACCATATCAATGATACAATACACCATCTCTCACTGATATAAGGATGTCACTTCGATGATGATCATGCCACTCCATGTGGTCCCCACTACCATGTCACTACCATTTACACCAATTACTGCCTCCCCACAAGTAATTTTTTGGGTCCTACCATTGACACCATGAGTTAGCAAGGGATCACACAATATTCATCAGCTCATTGAAGAGATTGACCTCAAAGTCTCAGTAAAATTACAAAGTCCCATTGACAAGAGTCCCCTAGCCTCCCATTGGCATGTCAAGGGGACAAGACTCAATATATTGATGACATCTCAAAGTCACCTTGATACACTCTCATCAGAATATCAAGGAGACGCTAAGAAGACTCCTACCGAAGTGATCAACTCTCGTTAACAAAATACATAATGCCAAAGCAAGAAGTGTTATCAGCCCATCAAGGAGACTATGAATAAGGTCCCACCAAAAATGAATAGTTAGGTTGATGAAGGAATACACACACAAAACTATAAATAAGATATCAAGCTAGTAATATTGATGTACATTTTCCAACATGCTCCCACTTAACGAAAAACTTATTGGCTTCTTCAAAAAAGACTTGAAGTTACTAAACATCATAGGCCCCAAGGCCCATTGAACTAGAACACCAGCTATACTTTTTCATTCTCATAGGTTTAGTCAATGCATCTGTGACAATTTCTAAACTATCCATCTTTTCTAGATTAACCTTTCCATCCACCACCATATCATGAACGAAATGGTACTATACATCGATATTCTTCATCCTAGCATGGAAAGTGGGATTTTTTGCCGAACAAATTGCACTCTGACTATCATATAAAATAGTAATCTACCCTACATTAAACTTAATATTAGAACAAAAACATCTAAGCCAAACAAATTTCTTGTGGGCATGAGTAGCTACCATGTACTCTACCTCAGTAGTAGATAATGTGACTACAACCTATTGCTTTCTCATCCAGCTTATGGCACCACCAAACAATGTGAATATATATCCACTAGTGGATTTCTTGTTGTCAATGTCCCCTGCCCAATTATAATCCACATATCCATGAATGTTAATAGATATTTGTGACCCAACCAAGTTACCATGATAACATAAATCATACTAGGAGGTAGCCTTGAAATACCTACAAACTCTTTTCACATCATCCCAATGTGGCATCCCTAGATTAGCCATAAACTGACTAAGTAATACCACTACTTGGGGAATGTTTGGCCTAGTACATGCCATCTCATACATGAAACTACCAACCACACTCACATAAGGCACTCTGGTCATGTCCTCCACCTCAATAGGATATTTTGGACAATCCTCAATAGATATTTTCATTCCCTGCAACACTGGAACAACTAAGTGCTTGCACCTTTTCATGTTAAACCTCTCAAGGAAAGCATTGATATACTTACTCTAATTGAGCCAAATTTTTCTACCATATCTATCCCTTCTAATTTCCATCCCTAGAATAAACCTGTTGAGAAGTTGTTGACTTGGCATTGTTGTCATTGATGTCAAAGCCTGGGATTCGAAAGCTTGTTCGCTAGATGATATACATAAATGATCTATCCTATTGTATGCTATGATGTTGCATAGTATGGATGTTATCCTTGATCCGGATATGGTAGTACTTATTTATGGGACATCTCTAAAAGATAGTTAAATGTAGAATAATGAAGACTAATATTTTGATAGTGGTTGTTGTGCCTAAAGCTCATTTCGGGTATCCTTGTTATTTGGACATTCATGTAACATGTTACAAATTTTGATATGTCTAATTGCATTCCTCTAGTTGATACTGAAATTGATGATAATCAAGATTTGGTCTTGGTTGTGGTGTTCCTATAAATTGATGATGATCAAGATTTGGTATTCATTGTGGTGTTTTCATCAGCTCTGGAATATATCTCATCTAATTCAAAGCTAGCTATCCTTGGTAATAATGCTATATCTTATGTATGATCTATTTATGGGTCTCGGTGTAACATGGTAAGAAGACCTTTATGTGTGACCTATCTTGTGGGTTTGGTGATAGCATGCCAAGCCTTATTAAATATTTCAAGGTCGTTCTTCAAGCTAACATGTTTTTCTAGGCTGACTCATTTTGTTCTCTAGGTATATATATATACATATGTAGAACATCCTTTTTGTATTGGTAGAAGAAGTGTGGTAAGTGTGAATAGTGATAAGGGTGTGAAGAATTATGCAACAAGGAAAAAAGAATAAAGTCAAGTCAAGTGTCAAGTAGAAGTGATCTATATTATAAAGATAGTGGAAGGAAAGTTGGAAAAATATTCTTAACCGGATCTGTTGCTGACATATATCATGCTCTTAACCGGAACTAAATTCATGCATATGTAGATACAACTTCATCAGTTCACATTTTGTCTATTTTGTAATCAGGTGTTTTTGTATTAATCAGGCAATGAGCCTTACCTGTAGTGATAATTTTGGTAGTTAGCCCTTATGAAAATCACCTTAATTGGTGTCACCTTAATCGGTGCTTTATAATTGAGAATTAGCAGTCTTTGTGGTTTTTCCCATCTTGGGTTTCCATGTAAATTCAAGTGTTCATTATGCATGGTGTTGTTAAGTTCTTTCATGTTCATTTATATTTTAATTATTATCTAATTGATTTAAGATTGCTCCAGATTAATTAAAGAAGTGACAAGTGTTTTGTGGTAACTGATTCACACCCCCTCTTAGTTATTTGGATTGTTCAAAAATTGGTATCAGAGCTTGGTCCCTTGTAGATAGAACTTAACCGCTTGAGGGAGATCTTGGTAGTTTGAATAGATGGAAATAGATTATTACTTCGAGGAAGAACTAAAGTCAATATTAAGTGATATGGAAAGTACAAAATCTGAAAATGATGAATTGAAAGAAAAAATCGAGGAAAATTCTTGTATCTCAAAGCTAAGGTAGAAAATCCAAAAATTTAAATCAAGACATAGAGAGGTCAGCGAGGAACTAAAGGAGTCAAAGGAAAGTGCTATGAATCTAAAGCTTTGGTTGGATTAATGCAAGAAGATAGAAGAAAGTCTCAAAGATAAAACCAAATAGAAAATGGAAGAATGAAAGAAGACTAAAGAAAATATCAAAGATACCATCAAACAAAAAATGAAAGAATTGAAGAAAACTAAAGAAATTCTCAAAGATACCATCAAATAGAATTTGGAAGAAAATGAGAAGTTAGATCAAGAGTTAAGAAGGCTGAAATTAGAAGCAATAATATGCAAAAGTAGCATGATTCTGGATTAAGTTTTGTCCCTACAAAAATGTCACAAGGATAAGGGGGGACTCAGTTTCATAGGGGAAAGGTCAAATCAGAATACTAAGGGTAAAGACAAAGTAGTTGAAGCTGAAGAAAGATCTGGTATAACAAACAAGGTTTGGAACTCTAGAACATCGACAAAAAGACCTCTGGTCAAGCAATGAAATGCTCAAAGGTACTCATCATTTAATTGTCATTGCTTTCTATGCAAGAATTTTGGACATACGGCTGTAGATTATAGAAGCAAGAAGGAACCGAGTATTCTATGCTTTAATTGTCACAAGTTTAGTCACAAAGAAAGTCAGTGTAGAAGCTAGCTATCTAATCTAGCTAGAAGGAATGAAATGAATAATCTTTTTCATGGTTTTTGCTACTTATGCCATGGTTATGCTCACAAAGCTAATCAGTGAAAATCCATGGTTCATTCAGTTAAGTCTGGGCAAAGATGTTACAAGTGCAATGAATACAGATATTATGCTAACACATGCAGATATGTTGCTTCGAAAAAGCCAGAAAACAAAAAGAAGGTTGTAGAGTCAGATAAATCTAATGAGAAGACCATCATGGTTTGGAAGAAAAATGAAATGAGTGTGGAGATCCCCTTTGTGGTATCAGATCCCGATACAAGCTCTTCTAGAATCTGAGCCTACTAATTTGGCTCAAGGGGAGTTTTGCAATGCATATCCTATTGGTTCCCCCTTTTCAAAATAAGTATGCAAGTATGTTCAGCTAGATTCAGGTAATGTTACATGATGAAGCTTAATCCAGTTGATTGAAAAGAGAAGCATAATTTTTGGTGTCATCAATGCACACTTTGGTGGTGAAATCATCATGAGAAATTAAGGCTAAAAGATGGATTTTCAAGTCATTTCTCATAGTTTGCAAAGAAGAAGAAGTTTTTGTTGAGCGATAAAAATATTGAAGAGGCTAAGCACAACAATGGAATCCATGTTCATTGGAAGTGAATCCAATGGTGGTATTCTGGTAAAGCTGAAGGGAGTTGAGTTAGACAAATTTGATCATCAAAAAATGAAGGAAATGGAGCTAGGGTTGAAGGCTAATGAATTGCAGAATGTTTGTGCCCTAGGCATGGAGTTATGGGGAGAATTCCCCCAGTTTTCCGACAAAGAATCTATCTTGTTACTATTAAGTTGATTCAAGGATGGCAGCATCATTATGGAAAAACCCTATCCAATCACTAAGGAAGCCATTGAAGCTATTCCTAGATTGTGCAGATTTGGTGACCTCCTTGGGAAGAAAATGGTGAAATATATGGATGTGGAGGAACTTAGTGGTATCAACAAAGACCCTTGAGATCTATTAATAAATACCATTGTCGCTACTATAGTAAGTTTGATTTGTGTAGCCTAGTAATGGAAAAACTAATTGAGAATGCAAAAATGTCTTTGGTTGAAAGTTATCCATTCCAGTTTGGATATTTGTTCATGTGTTTAGTATTATATTTTTTTAATTCATTACCATCAAAGGAGAATTTTGAGTGTAAGTTTGGCATCCCTGTTGGAAATCAAATTTACAAGTATTTGGAATGTATGGAAGATAAAGAAAATGCATGCAAAGCTTATTTCTCATCCTTGCAGATGGAGCAGTGCTCCAATGTGATAATGTCTACTGCTACACCTATCACTCAGTTTGAGGAGGGTTCCTCCTCCAGTAAGAGGAAGTTAGAGGTTGTCATTGGTGGTTCCCCTCCATAACCTAAAAGGAGTAAAATTAATACAAAGTATGTCATCACTATCTTAGAAGAGAAGGAGAAGGAAGAACAGTTTATGCCTGATATAGATGAAGTTCATTCAGTGTTGAATGAGGGTGATATGAAAAATATTGGTGGAATGTGGAATGTCTACTCTCCAACCAGTAGACCTAGAATTGAAGATGCCTTGGTTGATTATATTCTCAAAACAGGTATTACTATTTTTGTTGTTTTTGACTTGTTATCGAATGATTTGGTAGAAGTTGTTGAAGAAATATTGTTGCAAGGAAGATCTAAAGGAGATAAATTCCAAGCTATGATTAAAAGAAGATGTTTCATATCCAAAAACATTGGTGAGACAAAATAATGCATTAAGGAGATGTCTGACATCTACAAATATTGTCTTAGGTGGCCTACTGCTATTGATAATTTTAGAACTAGAATTGAAACTATTGAATTAGAATTGAATGATATTCGAAAGTGTTTTGACTTCTTCAAGGATAAAGTTGGATAATAGAGAGTAAGAGTTGGTGAGATACAAGTTGAGTTATTGTCTACTCAGAGATAGAGGGAAGACTTGGTTAAAACTTTATGGTTGGTTAAAGAAATTGTTGAGGTTCACTTAAACTATCTCTATGAGATACTCTCTGATTTAGTGGATTATGAAAAAAAATGCATGTCTCTGGATTGGTCATCTTCATTCAGGATACTTGTTTTATAGGAAAGTGTTTGTGCAAGAATTATTTCTGTAGTACAAGCTTGGAAGAGGATTCTTCAAATTGTGAGAGAAAGGTACAGGAAAAAATTTCATGAGAAAAGTGTCATTTTTACTTGAGTTTCTAAATGTTCTTATTTGGCCCTTTTCCTTTGATCACAAAAAGGGGTAGAAATTGAAAAGTAAAACCAAAAAAAAAAAAAGAATTGGATTGATTGACAAATGGGGAGCATTTGAAGTCTTTCTGTTTTGCAATTTTTGTGATTTTGAGTTTTTTGTTGTTTTTCCATCAATGCCAAAGGGGGAGATGTTGAGAAGTTGTTGACTTGGCATTTTTTTCATTGATGTCAAAACTTGGGATCTGGAAGGTAGTGCTCCAGATGATATGCATAAATGATCTATCCTATCATATACTATGATGTTGCGTAGTATAGATTTTATCCTTGATCCAGATATGGTAGTACTTTTTGGGACATCCACGGAAGACAGTTAAATGAAGAATAATGAAGACTAATCTTTTGATATTGGTTGTTTTTCTTAAAGCTCATTTAGGGTATCCTTGCTATCCATAAATTCATGTAGCATGTTACAAGTTTTGCTTTGTCTAATTGCATTCCTCTAGTTGATACTAAAATAGATGCTAATCAAGATTTGGTCTTGGTTGTGGCATTCCTATAAATTTATGATGATTAAGATTGGTCTTGGTTGTGGTGTTTCCATCAGCTCTGGAATATATCTCATATAATTTAAAGCTAGCCATCTTTTGGTAATAATAATATATCTTAGGTATGATCTATTTATGGTTCTTGGTATAACATGGTAAGAAGATATTTATGTGCGACCTATCTTTTGGGTTTGGTGCTAGCATTCCAAGGCTTATTTAATATTTCAAGGTTGTTCTTCAAGTCAACATGTTTTTCTAGGCTAACTCATTTTTTTCTCCGGGTATATATATACATATTTAGAACATATTTTTGGTATCAGTAGAAGAAGTGTGGTATGTGCAAATAGTGATAAGGGTGGGAAGGATTGTGCGACAAGCAATAGAGAAGAAAGTGAAGGCAAGTGTCAAGTAGAAGTGATTTGTATTGCAAAGGTAGTGAAAGGAAGGTTGGTAGAAAATTCATAACTGGATCTCTTGTAGACAGATATTGTGCTCTTAACTGGAATTGAATTCATGCATATATAGATGCAACTTCATCAATTCACATTTTTTCCATTTTGTAATCAAGTGTTTTTCTATTAATTGGGCAGTGAGCCCACTGGCAGTGAGCCTTACCTACAGTGAACATTTTAGAAGTAAGCCCTTGTAAAAAATCACCTTAACTGATGATTTATAATTGATTCTCCATGGTTTTTCCCATCTTGGGTTTCCACGTAAATTTTGGTGTTCATTGTGCATGGTGTTGTTAAGTGCTTTCATGTTCATTCTTTTTTTAATTATTATCAGATTGATTTAAGATTGCTCTGGATTATTTAAAGAAGTGAAAAGTGTTTTTTGATAATTGATTCACCCCCTTATTAGTTATCCAGACTATTCAACAAAACCTTGTTGGACCTAAATTCTTCATTTCAAACTGTGTTGACAACTAAGATTTTAAATCAGAAATCATACCCTTACTATTCCCAAAGAATAACATATCATCCACATATAGGGCTATAATAAGTAAACGACCATTAAATTAGATTTAAAATACACAAAATGATCTGATTTTGATCTTACAAATCCCAATGACAACACAAACATGTCAAAATTTTGGTACCACATTCTAGGAAATTTTTTTAAACCATACAAATATTTCTTTAACTTACACACTAGATTTTCTTTACCTTTTTCAACAAAGTACTCGGGCTGGGACATATAAATTTATTCTTCCAAATATCCATGATGAAAGGTTGTCTTCACATACATCTTCTCAATCTCGAATTCATACACAACTACAAGTGAAAATAGAAATTTGATAGATGTCAACTTAGTTATAGGAGAAAATATTTCTCCATAATCAATTCCCTCTACCTAGGAATAACATTTCATGACCAACCTAGCTTTATACTTCTCCACACAGCCGTCCAAAAAAATTTTCTTTTTAAATACCCATTTACATCCAACATTCTTTCAACCTTCAAGAAAAGGTACTAGATCCTAGGTTTCATTCTCTTTCAATGATTCCATTTCTTCATTCACAGCCTCCATTTAGGAATCTGAATCTGACATTTTAATTTCCTCTTTCATAGTCCTAGGCTCATCAATGCTAGTAATCAAAGCATAGGAACAACTTAAATCCAACATGGAATATCCATATGTTTTAGGTTGTTGCTTCTCATGTGTAGAGCTCCTCACAGGCTGAGGTTGAGGCAATGGTTCTTCTTCTTGTTTAGAACTCTCAGAATTGCTTGAGCTCTCCTTAGATTCAAGTGCACTTGGTGTTGGTAGTTCCTCTTTTTTTGGAGCTAGAGGAATTTCAACTAAATATTTTTCCTTCTCTTTCATCTCTAACTGCAAATCCATTGTAGAAGGTTTGAGCTCATGAAAGATTACACTTTTTTGTATACTTCCTTCTTAATAACACAATTCCAAATATTGTATCCTTTCACACTAATGCCATTTCTAATTTAGATATTTTCTGATTAGGCACATATGTATATGCCACATAGCCAAAGACTCGAATATGTATCAAAGAGGGCTTCTTACCAGGCCATGCTTCCATAGGAAATTTTTCCATGAGCACCAAAGAGGGAGATCGATTTACCAAGTAACATGTTGTAGCCACTACCTCACCTAGAAATTATGATCTATACTAGCACTGCTCAACATACTTCTCACCCTTTCTATCAACATTTTGTTTAAGCTTTTAGCAACTCCATTTTGCTGTGGAGTGTAAGGTGTAGTTTTATGCCTTTTAATGTCATGGTCTTTGCAATACCTTTCAAAATTTGCAGAACATAATTCAATGCCATTATCCGTCCTCAAGCATTTAATTTTCCTTCCAATCTGATTTTCTATCAAATTTTTAAGCTCCTTAAATTGAATGAACACTTTCGATTTACTTTTTAGAAAATACTCAAATGCCCTTCTCGAATAATCATCTATAAATTCAAAACATAATATTTAGATTTGGATAACAAAAGAACATTCACTATATCAAATACATCAGAGTGAACATAATCTAGTATGGAAAAATATTTATGAGGACTAGAGTAAAAGGAAACATAGTGTTGCTTTCCATAAATGCAATATTCACAAAAATAGAGCTCTAGGTTACTATCATCGAGCCCCTCAACCAATATTTTATTTTTTAAGGATTTTAAACCTTTTTCTCCTCTGTGGCCAAGTCTACGATGCCACAACATGGTTTTCTCTACTGGGAGTTTTACCTCTATAGATTTTACACCCAGATGAACAATGTTCTCCTTCCCTACATGAGTAGCTTGGTCTAAGTTTGTAGAGATAATGTTACATTGAATAGAATGTGCATCCAACTTGTATAGAGTTCCAAAGTGTGTACCCTTGGCCATCACCATTGAGCCTCTAGTCATTTTACAACAACCACTCAAGAATGAAATTTTCACGCCAGCATCATTTAGCTTACTAAAAAAAAAAAAATTACGAGATAGACCTAGTAGGTGTATTATGCCATTAATTCCTTTGATTCTTTTGTCAAGAAATTGAATTCTAACTCTTCCACGACCAACAATTTTATGAGATGAGTCACTTGTCAGATACAGCTTTCCACCAGCATACTTTTCTTACTTCAAGAACTAATCTCTATTAGATGTCATGTGAAAATATGCACCTGATTCAATCATCCAGACATCATCTGATGTTTGGATTGCCAAGGAATCAATGAAGGAATTTGTTTCACTTTGAGAAGAATCATTATCTAAAGAGTCATTGTTCTTCTTCTTTTTCTCCTCTTTGCAATCCTTTCAGATATGTCTAGTCTTCCCACAATTCTAGAATTTTACCTTGGTCTTCTTACCTAGAGACTTTGATCTCCCTTTAGGCTTGGATTTAGACTTCTTGTCTCTATTCTTGCTTGTTTCCTTTGACCTTCCTCAAAAAGAAAGAGCCTTCTTGGCCATCTCAAAAGATTTCCTTTGTATTTATTTTGACAATAACGAAGCAACCACATCTTACATTTTGAAATTGGTTGTTATAATTCCAATAGCCATCACCAAATGGTCCCATGTGTCAAGAAAGGAACAAAAAAAAAGCATACAATGATCCTCATCATCAATCTTTACACCTATAGATGCCAACTGAGAAACAATCATATTAAATGAATTCAGATGGTCTACTATAGATGCACCTTCCTCCATCTTCAAGTAGTATAAATTATTTCTTAGGAACAACTTATTTACCAGAGACTTTCCCTAATAAATATCACCAAGTTTCTTCCATAATGGAGATGCAGTCTTCTCCTCCTAGATGTTCAAGAGAACAAATTTTGCTAGACAAAGTCTTATCAACCCTCTAGCTTTTCTATCTGCAAGGTCCCAATCTTCTTGTTTCATGCCTGATGGTTTAGTTCCATACATAGAAATCCAGAGATCTCTATCCACCAAAAATTCTTCCATTTTTATTTTCCACAACTCAAAATTCCTACCATTTAACTTTTCAATTTCTACTCTTCCTGATGTGCTTGCCATCTCAATCTGCAAGCTAGACTACTTGTTTCCTCTGCAAGACTCCCACTACAAAATTAGCACAAAAAACCTGTCCTACCCATAAGGATAACATAGTTAGTCAGACTCTAATACCACTTCTAAGGAAAGTAGAGTGTAGAATCGCCTTCCTAATGCCAATTCTTAGAAGAGAAATGTAGATATCTCACTCAATTTGAAGTTATAGTTAATTAAGATGCACATTAATAGAATAATAGAGCACACAAATTTAAACAACAATCATAAAATGAACACCAAATTTAAGTGGGAAAAACCTTACAAGAGAAAAAATCACACACCAAGAAAGATATATTTGTATTATAGTAAATAAAAATTACATACAAAGCTACAGATTATGCTTCCAAATGTAAATTCATAGTTTCTACTTCAGCTACATTACATTTCCTTGATCAACCTCGCTTCAGTTCAATCCGAACAACACAACTTAACATTACAAAATGTACAATATTGTTTACACATTTTTTATACATTCCAAACCACCAACGAACTGTTCAATTCAAATTCCATATGCAATTATACTCAAACTATCTAACTATTAATACCCATCAAGCTATCGATGAGACTTTATTCAAACTCTCTTTGAACCCTCAAAGTCATATCTCCATCCACACTGTTCACCAAAACATACATCACTTAGCCAATCTCCATTCTCTCACAGAAGTCACTTGGGACCCACCACAAGAGAGATAGGCTAGTAGGCATCGTTAGATCATTCTAATCACAACCGTTGATCAAAATATATATGTGTGTGTGTATGTATATCTATATGTATGTATATATGTATATGTGTATATATATATGTGTATATATATATGTATGTATATATATCACCATATCGATGAGATAATGCACCATCTCCCAATGATATAAGGATGTCACTTCTATGAGGATCATAGCACTTCATGTGGTCCCCACTACTACGTCACTACCATTTACACCAGTTATCACCTCCCCACAAGGAACTACCTGGGTCATACCATGGACACCGTGGGTTAGCAGGGGCTCACACAACATTCATCGGCTCATCAAAGAGACTGACTTCAAAGTTCTGGAAAAATTAAAATTTCCCACCAACAAGAGTCCCCTAGCCTCCCATCGACATGTGAAGGGGACAAGAATCAATGTGTTGATGACATCTCAATGTCACCCCGATACACTCTCATTAGAGTATCGAGGAGATGCTAAGAAGACTCTTGTCAAAGTGATCAACTCCCACCAACAAAAATGCATATTGCTAAAGCAAGAAGTGTTACCGGCCCATCGAGGAGACTATGAATAAGGTCCCACCAAAAATGAATACAGGTCGATGAAGGAATACACGCACAACACTCCAAATAGGATATCAAGCCAGTAATTTGAGGCACATTTTCCAATACTTAGCTCAACAAGATGCTTGAATTTACTATGCCTTTTACATGATGATATGACCTTGAATTTCTACAATAAAACTTCACTAATCTACCTTTGAATGTCTTTGGAATGCTCTTGTAAACTCTTGTATAAGTTCTCTTGATTGCTTATAAGTCTTAGGATTACTTGTTAGATGAAACTATGTGAACTAATCTTATATTTATACTAAATCTAAGAATTAACCCCAAAATTCAAATAATTCAAGCCAACATCAGATCTAGGATTAAAAATCATTAAAATCATTCCACAATTAAATTCAAAATGGGGTTTCCTATGGGAGGAGGACCCATTCGCCACTAAAGGTGAATGGGTCTTAGCACAACTTTCTAGGACCATGCTTCGGGGCGATAAAATAACATCAAAAACCCATTTCAAAAATGCAAAGAAAGGTATGTCCTATGTAGAGAGGACCCATTCACCACTAAAGGAAAATAGGTCCTAGCACCATTTTCTAGGACCTCAAATTTGCCAAATTAAATTTCATGCAATATCATTATTGGGTGTCGAGATAAATCCGTAATTAAGAGGGCTTGAATTTTAATTAAAGGGAGAATTAAGCTCAATTAACGACAATTAATTAATAAAACCCTAGATAAGTGTGAAAGTGTTATACAAGACTTTACAACATCCTAAATAAGGTACATTTTAAGTCCATTTTTTAAAAAAGGTCCCTAGATTCGATGTGAATGTGTACAACACATTGAAACACTAAATCAAGGAGTCACTAGGTTAATTTTATATCAATTATTTCCAAATTAAGAGTGAAAAAGGATTACTTTTTTCGATGCTACATTTTTCCCCCACTTTAGTGAGAGTTTTCCCCATGAAAAAGTCACAGTAAATTAGAAATTCAAGACACATAAGTATGCAACAATAACAAAGGTACATAGTCATACCCTATCAAAGGACAAGAAAAACAAAGAAAAATAAAGGATCAAGCACAACCACTCCAACACACTGTGGAATGGGGCTCGTTTTCTATAAAATATGTTGCTGACTTTGGGGTAGCGGAACCTCAGTTTGTCCACTAGGTGAGTTGTCCCAATCATGTGTGCTCACTCTGGGGTAGAGGAACCTCAGTCTGTCCACTAGGTGAGTTATCCCAATGAGGTGGAAAATGAGAGGATCATATTACCCTCCCATACCATACTGAAGTTATCCTCTTGATAACTTTGATAAGGCACCACATTTTTATGCTTTTGAACATTTTTGAATGTCATGTCTGTATGTTTTTGTTAAAAGGGATTTTGATTTGTTCATGTAAGGTATTTTTCTAAGGGAAAATTGTGACTAATGTATCCAAGAGAGGACAAGTCAAAGAGTATCAGATTGCCACTTATGGGATGTCCCTTGCTTCACATCATTCCACTAAGGTAGATCGTATGCTTAAAAATATCGCACTCTTGGAGGACATCAAACCCAATGACACCACCAAGAAAAGGAAACATCACAATAAAAAAGAAATTTGTGCCATGAAATATGTCAAAAGATGTCATCGATATATGCCCCCACTTTAAAGAGGTTTCTAACACCATCATTATGAGAAATTTCTTTAAAGTAGTCAATGTTTTCTCCTAAGACATGTGAGATTTCCTTAGAAAACCCTATGCGAAGTCATATGTTTCCGAAATAAAGCTAAGCCATGAACAAGGAAGGAAGGGGTTGCCCCCAAGAAATATAATGCTAATCCTAGAAAGAAAAATTATGTCACATGCAAGCCAACTTAAGGCATGTCATCCACATCCCAATATTTCTCTTATATATATGGAAGGTGGTCAAGTAAACAAAAGATACAATGACAAGTTCCATACGAGGACAAGGCTACATAACCCCTTACCCCCACTTAGTGCGAGACAAGGATGAGCCGAGATGATTGATGAAAAACATGAAAATTAGTATCAATTAGAGGAACTAGGTGCATCAATACAAGGAAGAGCACCGCAATCCTTAAGATGTTGAATTTCTTTATGCAAAGCCTTACATTCATTAGTAGAATGACATTGAATTCTATGATATGCATAAAATGAAATCTTGTAGTAAAATTTCTTTCATGCTCTTGGAGGGAGAGATATCAAACGATCTTGAAGGAGTCTCAACAAGATACTTTCTTGATCAATAGTAGAATATTTTTCTTTATTTCGTAACAGGGTGATCCCACAATACTGGTTTACAATTTTGGGCCAAACTCGACACTGAACTGATTTTTTCTAACTAAATCTTCACTTTTGGGGACCTATAGCGGCTAATTCATGAGGAATTTGAAGATGATGCAAACTAATTGTCAGCCTCATACAATGATTTAACAACTAAGCTTTGACAACTATGATTCAGAGATTGGACATCTAACCTGAATAGCTATTTCAATTATCATGAAAGTGCATTTAACTTGTCAACCCAAGGACGTAAAATTGAAATGGGTTAGCATAGTATGTGTACTAGAAATCCAAAGTATCCATATTTATCCTACAACTAAGAAAGGGTCAATGCTAAAAGTAAATTTCTTGGAAGGAAATAACATAAGTGTTGAGCATCAACCAATAACTAAACTAAGCTGAAATGCATGACGAAAATGAAAATCTGAGCAAACAAACAAGAAACTACTCTGTCTGCTTTGGCTATGGGAATAGTCATAGAATGGAATTCTAGTGGTTGAAGGAATAGACAGTGCGAGATTCTTAACTAATTACTGAACATAAAATAACAACTAAACTACACTAAGGTATGGGACGGAATACTCACCAAATGGGCCCCCTTGGATGAGTATCCCCTTAAAAAAATGTAAACTTAGATGCATGAACTTATAACTTCATTTCACTCATTGGAAAACATGAGTACAATCGAGCAACATGGTTGTATTACTAAAAAACTAATAATGTGAGTACATCATCAAATTAAGCAACCCCTTGAGAAGGAGCATATGAGTTTTATTTATAGAAGCTACTAACTAAGCACCTAGCGAGGCGGTCAACTCCATTAGAATAGGAGGACGCCACATTACGGAAAGCATAAAAATTGGAGAGGAGGTTATGCATGCATGAAATTTGGTCAGGCATGTATCCCTCAACACAGATCTAGCACAACATTAATGCCTATATTTTCTCAAAAAATAATTAAGATAATTTATAAGCCAGTTACAACTCTGATTTGAATGAGGAATCCCCCACCATCGGGAGCCTTACTTCATTAAATGTCTACCTTGTTGACCGGTATGGCGGATGACCAGCTGGCGGAATCTTCCTAAATTGCAAGTCTCTAATTATATCTGCATGATAATATTAGTACACACAACAACTACATATTTGTAACTATCTCAAAGTGAAATTCATTAGTCACATGTAAAATTAACATAGATAGTTCATATAGCATCTCAATGTCATTTAAAGGTTATGAAAATAAGTTCATGTCCAAAGTCTATGGTTTTAAGGAAATATCATAAAAAGGTTAGCATCCAAGCATCAAAGTCTATGACAGCTGCAACAAATGGATAACAAAATTTATCAAATTTGAACCATAAACGAGACTCGTCACTAATGATTTGTGTTATTTTGTTTGTAGATTCTAAATATATTTAAAAAAAAAAATGGAATCAGAGTGCACTTCTTTTTCCATCTCCTTCGAAAACTAGTTTTTATCAGTAAACACCATTTTTAAGGAGTGATGCTCACCATATACAACATAAAATGTTTTCTATGAAGGATAAAATTGTACTTTTTTCAAATTTAGATTTCTAACTACAATATCTAACCCTTTCATTTGTTTTCCTAGTGTTTTATTAAATATTTTTTCCTTAATCAAGTTTCAAAGTCAAACCAATTGAAATTCAGACATAGAAGGACCGTATACAACATAACTTTTTTGCATGTATCGAAATTAATTTTTTTTTAGTAGATCAAGGACATCAATACCTAGCCTGCACATATTTTTCAGAATTTTATTTTGATAATCTGTTATATTTCCACATTTGCAGAATAAAGAGCTTGATTTTTGGTAAAAAACCTATGTTTAATCAAACTAAAAAAATAAATACATAATAAAACCAAAAAATATTAAAATTATATTCGATGGATAGCTCGTTCCAATGACTACCATCATCCAGTTGGGTATGTGAAGTCTCTTCCATTTTCATCCTCAACTCGAACTTCGAAGGGAATTTTTTTTGAGATGTTTGGTGCAAGATGGGGAGAAGGGGAGAAAAGGGGGGTTCGAATGAACCCAAGTTCAAGCGAACCCCTCTTAGAGGTTCACTTGAACCTGGGTTCATTCAAACCCTAGTTCGAGCGAACCCCCCTTCCTACAAAGTTTCTCTTTGTTTTTTAATTATGGGAAATGTGAAATATATGGGACCCAACATTTAATAGGGTTTTCTTGAAGGGGGGTTCGAGCAAACCCCTACTATGTTCGTTCGAACCCCTGCAAAACCCAATTCATTTTCATGGGGGCATGTTTTGCAATTTTTCTTCCTCAACGAAATTGTAAACTAGTTTTGTGGGATCACCTGACAAGGATACCTCTTTCTTAGTACAAGGTGTCATACTTATAGAAGACTCTTTAGATTGTGAGATTTTGTACTCTCCTTTAAAGGAGGGTGTAAAATCTAACGAACTCCAATCATTAGTATTTTGTGTGATGACATTGATATTAAGTGAATATTTCTTTGTTTCTTTTGTTCCTTTTGAAGGATAATGACCAAGACCACTAGTGTCTATTAGTTTAGGATGCACTAATGTTAAATTTGGCTTAGAAAGATCCTTTGTAAGAGTGTTGATATTAAGTGAAAGCCTTTTTGATGCTTTTAATTCTATCAAAGGACAATAACCAAGACCATGAGTTGTTTCTTTCATGTTAGGATCTATAGGGACACAAATACCTTGTTCTCTAGCACCACATCCTTTTTCCACTGTAACCAAGGTGTATCATAAGTTAATAAACTCTTCCATAAATTTTTTGAATTTCTTTTGGATTCGATGGTTGCTCATAATCAGCTTCATCAAAGTTGTTTGTGTAATTTTTTTCTTCTAAAGTGGTTGAGGTGTATGCTTTCAATTTTGTGTTTAAATTACCACATTTTCTTTTCCCTTTTCAGACTCTTTGTTTATGATCTTATATTCACCCATGAATGTAGGTGTGAAATCTAAGGAACCCCAATCATTTTCCAATAGCTTAGTGACTTCATCAATTTTTTTCTTGTGTTCTTCCTTCGTGACTTTCACTTTTGCTTCTTGTTTTAATACTTCCAAAGGATCTCATCCTTCTTTCTTAGCAGTCAAACAACTTTCAGGTTGAGGATTGGCCTTAAGTCTGTAAACTTTGTTGTCATAGACATACTTCATTAGATGATGCAAGGTAGAAGGCACTCCATTCATCACATGAATCCATGGTCTACCTAAAAGAATATTATATGAAAAATCATGAGGAATAACATGGATCAAAGTTTGTAATGTGGCCTTTCCAACTCTCATAGGTAATTTTATCACACCAATTGGTTGTTTCCCTATGTTATCAAACCAATGAATAGATAAAGAATTCGGTTGAATTTGGCTTTTGTCTACTCTGATCTTTTCAAGAATTTTTACACTACACACATTAAGAGTTGAGCTATTATCGATGAGGGTACACTTTATGCCATATCTAAGACCATTAGCGTTAATAATAGCTATTATCATCAAAGCATCAATTGTTTTTGCACTTCCAAATGAGGTTGCTCACTTTGGTGGAAAACAATGTCTTCATTCATTCCTTGAATTATGGCTGCTATATTGATTGGGTTTGTACTAGGGGGTAGGAACTTGTTGTGAGGAATTTTGAATCATGTGTTATTATAATGAGGGGAGGATTGAATAAGGTCCCATAATGATATCTTAGTAGGAGTGCTCTTAATTTATTCAACAAGATTATATTCCTTTCCACTTTGTAAAGGTAAAAAAGGAGGACTAGGAAAGATAGGGTTAGGCAATGACAGAGATGTTTTAGTAATTTGTCTTGCTTGTGGATTGTTCCTAGTGTTATATGTATGAGTAATGGTATAGTGAATTGGTTGCTGCAAAACATTATCATTATCAAGTTGCCTTTTAGGTAGTTCTAAGATAAGCATGGTTTTGTTTTGAACTTGTTATTTTTGTGAGGGTGGATAAATGATAAGTTTAGGCTCAGGAGAGTACTTCAAGGTATATCTAATGTGCATAGCCTCATAAGACTTATCCTTATTTTCATGATCTCTTAGTGAAGGGGATTCTAATGTCACTTCATCATCTTCATATATGGAATTACTATTGTAAATGTTCTCATTTTCTTCCACCGTGATATATTCCCTAGTATGATAATTTTTAGCAGAGCTACAAACTAGATGTTCATGACATTCAAAGGTTGGTTCTTCTAAAATAACTTCATCACAAGTAGGGGACTCATCAATGGTTGAATTGTCTTGCTTTTCAATGATGGTAGTATCTTGTTCAAAAATGTTTTTCCTAGTAGGAGAGGTAAGGGAAGAGAGACAAATAGGACTCTCATAACTCTCATTGTTTTGATCTTCTAACACCAAAATATCTTCATCACAAATAGGAGAGATATTAGGGGATAACCAAATTTGATTGTCATGATTATCCACTATTGTATTCTCTTTCACCAAAGAACTCTCATGAGGGTGAGGGATGGATTGTTTCTTAACATTCTTAGAAAGGTAGGATACTACCATTGTTTGACCAAAATTGAAAAGTAATTCTAACCATCTACCGCAATGCTTAGAACTAAAATAAAAAAAATGTATATCCAAAGATGAAAAGTACTTTTATCCTATTTATGCAAAGCGCCAAAACATGAAAACAAAGTGTATCCACGAATGAAGAGACTTTTTATCAAACTTATGCAAAGCTTCATGAATGTAAACATTGTGTATACAAAAGTAAAAAGTATGATCCATATTATGCAAAGTTTTACAAATGTAAACATTTTCAGATTTGATGATTTTTGCTACTAAAATGATTTTGGAAAAATTCAAAAATGACTACCCTAAATTGATGTTTTTGACCTAGATGCATAAAAAATAAGTTCCTAAAACTTTCCATACTAATACTATAGGTTACCAGAAAGCCTAAGAAGTACATAAAATCATGAGAAAGCTAAGAAAAAGTGGTTTTTGTAGGCCTCCAAGGAATCATTCGCCTTTAGTGGAAAATGGGTCCTGGATGGGGATTTTTGAAATAATTTTACTGATTTTTAAGTGTTTTTCAATGAGTTTGAGGTGCCAAAAGATGTAATTCAGACTTGATCAAGGACTCATTCACCAGTAGGGGCGAATGGGTCCAAGATTAGGGTTTTAAATAGGTGAAAACTATAATTTTTAAGTTGTTTAATGTGTTTTTGGTGCCCAATTTCAAACTATAACTCTTGTGATAGAAACTTCTAGAATTTGATGACCTAATGCAAGTGACATGAAGGGTAAATGGTGACCTATATGATACTTTTTGAAATGAAATTTTGAATCATGAATGATGAAAAGTATGCTAATATTCAAACATTATACAAAATCAACGTAATATGCATACAAATTTTTGAATTTTTTAGATTTAAATGATGCAAGAATGAAAATTTAAACCCCTATATGCAATGCAAACTAATGAAATAGGAAAAAACCCTAAATTCAATGCAAGTTGTATACATCTAAAAATGGTTAGAGTTAATCAAACGTGTTAATTAATTAAATATGAATTATTTAATTAATCTTCTAAAGTCATCTACATATAAATAAATTTGATTATTTATATATATTGTTCACTTTTCTAATTCTTCTAGTTTAATTAAATAAATAAGTTTATTTAATTATTACCATCTTCTTCTTAATTAAATTAAATAAATTCCATAATTTGTTTATATTAATTATCATATTATTCTAAGTTAGAACTTTCAAATTATAGAATATTCCTCTAAATTCCATTCTCACTTTTAATTAAATATTTCAAATATTTAATTAAACACTTTCTAATTCTTCACTTCACACTTAATTAAATATTTTAAATATTTAATTACTTTCCTTTTTCATCTCTCACACATAATAAAATATTAATTATTTAATTATGGAAGCTTCTAAATTCATTGTCACATATAATTAAATAAATTTATTTATTTAATTAAGGATTTATCCTCAACTACCAACTAACTCCTCATAAATGAAGTGCACAAATGGAAAATTTCCTTCATTTTTGAAAGGAGAAGGTTGTGTAGGAGGAAACATCTCTCATTATTCTCTCAACCTTCCATCTTTCTCTCAACTTCTCAATCTCTCACCGTTCATCTTGATAGGTTTGAATTCAACTATTGATCTTTCCGAACTAGATTCTTGCCTCCAAAAATTTATAAATACATCCCTCTTCTGAGTTGAAAAGGACCCTAAATTTTTTGAATTTAGTGTCATTACTATAGTTGCATTTGAATCAGAATTTTAGCATTTCAAGTTCATAGCAGAGCATTTTAGTTTCATATTATAGTTTCAATCATTTAGCAATAAACATGCATGTTGCATAAATCTCGTTCTCCTAAGTTGTCATTCCAACAAGTTGCTACATACACAAATTGAGAGCCAATAGCTTACATTGAATCCTTGGAGATAGAGGAGAATGGGATGCATTTGAAGGAGTTTCTATTATTTAGAGTTTTTTTTATCTTTTTAATTAGATTCCTTTGATCTAGTGTTTCATTGGTGTGTTAGTTTATCCTATTAATTATTCCACTTATTCCCACACATTTTTGGTGCCCACCATGGGGCCTTGCCCCATTTTTAATCTTTTTATTGTATATTTCCTGATAGGTGATGGACTGGAGCTTCGGTTTAGTGCATACAAGCTATGGTTTAGTGCTTATGAGATTTAATTTGGCGCATACGACGACTGTTTTAGCACATTGGTGGCTTGTTTTAGCGCATTTGTTAGTTCCTTTAGCGCATTTACTGACATTTTTAGTGCATTTGTTAACTATTTTAGCTCATTTTCCAGTTCTTTTAGCGCATATAAGGGATGCAACATAACAAATCCTAATTCTAATGCCATATGTGGACAAATATTTTTCAATTCAGTTTTAAAGTAAAATGAAGCAATCCTAGGCTAGTCACTTAAATCTAGAATTAACCAATCCTAGGATAGTCACCAAATGTTATTTTTGCTTGGTTAAAATGAATCCAATATTTTTTGTGAAGCAACATCTTCACTTAGTGTAGAAAATTGTCATTTGGATTTAAAATTGAACCATTTGTTTGTTGTGATTGCTAGGTAATAGTTTTATGCTCTCCCCTTTACTGGGTGACCAAAACACCAGACTTACCTTTTCCATTTTATGCAATTCATTCTTTATTACATCCTTTAGAAGGCCTATCGTAGTGGGAAAAAGTACTCACCCTATGGGAATGACCTAAGTGGGAACAACCAAAGCCAGGTTTTTCAACCCACTCTAATCAAAAGTGAATTTTGGGGAAACCCATATTCAACGGAAGTGAGCAAGATAACCATCTGCAAAATATTTGTTCTAAAGATTGGGAGGTCTCCTAAGGGACTTTATCTATTGCCACATCAAATGGATACCTTTATTATGAACCATAGTGTAGAAAGCCAACCGTGTCAATATCCAAACATCATATTAAACACAGTGGAAGGGGAGGGAAGAATCTGCCCCCAAGACACTCACCATATAATTTCCATGGATTTTTTTCTCAAGGGATCGATAAATCTAACCTTGAGTATGCACCTAGAAAAGACAAAAACATGGGCACCCTCTAGGGGGTGACACGACTGTGTGAGTCGACACAATTTTAAGATGTGGGGTGTGGTTCCAATGATGACCTTTTTGACAAATAAGAGTGAGTTTGTTTGAAGTGCCTATTGTGTTCAATACCCATGAAAATATCAAGAACATACACTCTTTGTTTAGATTTTAGGATTTGCTAACAACTATTTTCTACTTTATGTCATGTTTTTCCAAAATTAAATCTAATAAAGATCATCCAAAACATCAAACTGCCAAAAAATGTCTGTCTCAGTGTAGTAATTGGATAGTTTAGTGCATCCCTAGTCTATTTTAGCACATCTATGCTCTGTTTCGGTGCATTTATGCTCTATTTTAGCATATTTGTGTTATGTTTCAGCGCATTCATGCTCTATTTTAGCACATTTCTGCTCTATTTCAGCGCATTCATGCTCTGTTTTAGCACATTTGTGTTATGTTTTAGTGCATACATGTAACAGTCTGGCACATAGGTTGGATATTTTAGTGCATCTATTGAAAATTTTAGTGCATCTGTATTCCGAACCTGGGTAATTTTTTGACACCCAAAAATATGCCATCTCAGTCTAGTCTTTTTCTATGCTCAGGGTCTAGAAGCCTACAACTTTTTCCAAGAATTCCCTAGAGAAGAAGATTAAGAAGCCAAATAAATCTCTCAGTTATAAGAAAATATTGAAAAGGAGGAAATTTTTATACCAAAGATGATTTTTCTTGAGCACAAAACCTTTATTCATCGATATCACGACTTTGTTAGAGGTTTCACTGACGATTTTTCTTTAGAACCATTATATTCACGAGCTTTCTTTCAAAGAAGAGCTATTTCTCAAAGGCATAATCACATTCAGTGTATTCATTCCTCTTTCATTCCCCAACCAGCAATTTTTTACTCTAATCATCCCAATCAATTTCTGCAATAGAGAGCTTAGGAAACACTAGGCATTTTTCAAAATCCTTATTTTTATAAAACTACAATCAAACCTCACAAAGTGCAAAATCATTTTTTATTTTTATTTTTGGTTTAATTCCCGCAAACAAGATTATCATCCTTTCAATCAAGGAATCACAAGCTAAAGATTAGAAATTTCATAAGTCATATCAATAGAATTTTCATTATATTCGATCAAAATTGCACTATTTCATTCTTTTGACCAAAGTTAGTGGAAATTTGGAAAAAGCTTATGCCTGTTGTCGCAAGATCTCAAAAGAACATAGAAGGAGATGAAATAGAAAATAAATTAAGAAACATGGGTGATAAAAGAAATAATAGTGATAGGGAAGAAAATCCTTGTCACAGACTTAGCACTAGGGATAATTCTAATAAAGATGAGATAAAAGAAGAAATGCTTCAAGGAGGAGAACAAGATCCTCAATTCCATACTCTCATGGATAGATTTTTGGAAAAAAACATGGAAAGGTATTTCCTTTCATTAGCTAATCAAGGAGCTAAGCTACCCACCGATTTTGATACAAAAGGGATTAGAGAGGATCCTAAGGCCCCTCTTAATGATTTTAGTGCTCTAACTCAATAGATAAGAGCCTTACACGGAAAAATAAAGGAAATTCAAGGGGGTATGATGAAGAAGTATGTTTTGGATGAGATCTTCCCATATCCATTTGACAGGAGTCTTCAAATGATTCCTTTTTCAAAACATTACGAAATCCCAAAGTTTGATAGGTATAATGGGAAAACTAATCCCATTGATCATGTGAGGGATTTCTGAAACATGAGCTTAGAGTTCATTCATGAGGATACCTATGTAATGCAATTTTTCCATGAAGTTTGGGTGGATAATCCATGGAGTGACTTTCCAAGATCACTCTCCCCATCAGAACATTTGAGGAGTTAATAAATAAGTTCATATCACAATACTCCTACAATAAACAACACCAGATAACCATGCTTGATTTATGTAGAGTAAAAAAAAGATTGGGGAATCCTTTACCACATTCTTACAAAGGTGGACATGGTTTTTTGCAAGATATTCTCTTCCTATTACTAAAAAGGAAAAGATGGAGATCTTTATCGACATTCTGAATCAAGAGATGAGTTATAGGCTAAATCTCCATTGTCCTCAATCATTTGAAAAATTCGTTAAAAATGCAATTACCATTGAAGGGGTCTTGGTTAAGCGTGGAGTTTTAAATCTTGATAAAGAAAGTCCAAATTCATACAACAACAATGAAAAATCATGATTTTGGACTTGAAATAAAAATGTTGTGAATGATGGGGTGGTAGATGATAACAACGCGAATATAAATCCTACCATTCTTAATGTATCAGGGGTTCAATGTAGCAATAATGCTTGAAATTCCAGTAACCAAGGCAATAATTCCAACCAAGGAAATGTGACCAACAATCGCAAAAATAATCTTGGAAATAATCAAAATACAAATGCGCCTAGATCTCAATTTTTCTCGAATTGACAGAGTTTTACTCCCTTGAGCCAGTCTTTAGAATTCATTCTTAAAGAACTGTTGAATCAAAATTCTATTACATTTCCACCACCAAGAGATTATGAGCCTCAAGTTAAACTACCATCATGGAATGACTCACACTTTTGCGAATATCATAGGTGTAAAGGTCATAAGACAAATAATTGCCAAGGGTTAAAGAATCTCGTTCAGGATTTGATTGATAACCGTACCATAACGGTTGAAGGACATAGTGCAAATGATGATCATCAGGTATTCAAGGATCCTCTCCCCAATTACCAAAAAGGGGAATCTTCGGGTGACAAAGGAAAGAATGTGAATCATGTCTATGACACCATTATCAATCATATTTATACTGACAATCAGTAAATCAATGCTACCAGAAACAAAGGAAAGCAAGAATATCGAGAGGTCAATGCTACAACAAGGAGATAGGCCAAAATAATTATAAAGGGAAGTTCATCTAAGGCGTCATAATACATCCTTTACTTATCCTCACCCACATGTTTATCCTTTACTGAGAAGGATGACTCATCCATGACCCATCCCCATAATACATCACTTTACCTAGAGGTCATGGTTCATAAAGCCCGAATTAGACGTGTCCTAATAGATGGGGAAGCTGGATTAAACATTTGTACTTTGAAATTGGTCCTTGCTTTGGGATATTCAGAAGAATCTATAGATCCATGAAGGAAAATTACAATCAAAGCATAAGATGATGAGGAAAGAGCTTCCAAAGGCCTCATCATGTTACCAATCAGAGTGGGACCTATTGTGAAGAATACCTTTTGTGAGGTTCTAGATTGGGATCTATCTTATAACATACTCTTGGGCCACCCATGGATCCATGAGATGCAAATAGTTCCATCCACTTATCATCAATGCTTGAATTTTCATTATGATGGACAAAAGGTAACAATATCGGCTGATCACATTAGTAGTCAGACTTGTTCTAACCTTAGAGCAACTTAGGACATATTTGTCCCACATAATAGAGAGGCTTTGGCCATTTCTACCTCTAAACACAATGAACAAGCAAGGGAAATGATAAGTAATTTTGGCACCAAGCTAAAATTAAAAGATAATGGGGTGGGGGAATATTCCTTATGTCTCTCTAATCTATCCATGTCTCCAAGATCCCATGGTCAACCATCAACATCCATACAATAGGCTACAACAACTTTAGCCTCAGGCATACAAGCTTCAGTTCCCATCTCCAAGTTTGATGGAAGATTTATCAAAGAAAATGAAACAAAAGATAGAGCTATCCTTGATTGGCTCTATAAAGATGAAGAGGAATCAATACAACATGTCAAGTTACCCACCGAGCAATATGGAAAAGGTTATACAATAATGCAACAAATGGGTTATGAAGCGAATGGCCCTATAGGCAAAAGAAAGGAGGGTATTGTTGAACCTATCAAACTAAAAAAAATGCACCCAAAGGATAAAACTAGGTTAGGATATGGTGAGGATACAAAGGAAGAAGTAGCACAAAGAACATCCAATGAGGATACAAAGGAAGAAGTAGTACAAAGAACATCCAATGAGGAGTTAGCTGAAACAATTCTTAGAATTCAAGAAGAAAATTCTGACACTGACTCCAATGAATATGAATGGGACAACATCTTTGATGATACATTCTGGAAAGATAAACAGGTGGATTTCATACAAAAATTCACACCTACATTCATATAAGGGGAAAGCTCAAGGCCTTCACTTGATTATGTTATACTAAGTGATCATGACTCGAGTGGGGATGATTCGATTCAAAGTGAGACAGATCATCAACATGAGGATACCATCATAGATATTTCCCATAACGAAGGTGATGATAACATCATGACCCTAACAAATAGTGACCTTACCTAGCCTAATGATCCATTTCCCTTGGTCCATCTTGAACTCATTGATTGGGAAAAAATTGCACCAATTGATATCCCAACATTTCTTGATGATGAAACCATAATACTTTCTTTGTTCATCCAAACTAGAAAAAAGTTCCACCAGCGAATCACAAGATCAAAGTTTCAGATAGGAAAGTTCCAAGTTTCTCAGCTACAAAATTAATAACATAAAAGAAATATCTAATGGTGAAAACCTAACAAGGCAGTATTAGATCATGAAAAGAGAAAAATAAAAAGTGAAAAACTTTCAAAGGCACCAAAAGATGGGAAACTTGACACTATCCCTGAGCATTATCAAGAAAGGTCTTCTATTTTAATAGAACCAATAGCAGTGATCAATTTAGGTACTGTGGAACAACCCAACATCTTGCAACTTGCTGCATCACTAACAAAAGAGGAAATCCCTGGATTCACAGAATTTCTCAAGAAAAATTAAATCAATTTTGCATGGTCCTACATAGATATGCATGGATGGATCGAGATCTCATAATGCATCATTTATCTATCATGTCGAGGGCGAAACTTGTGAAGAAAAAACTCAGAAAAATCCATCCACATGTTGCATTATTAGTCAAGGAGGAGTTAAAGAAGTTGTTAGATGTCTGATTCATTCAGTCTATAGACTATGCATAATGGATCTCCAATATCGTGCCTGTATCAAATCCAGATGGAAGAATCATAATTTGTACGGATTTCGGGGATTTAAATAAGGCATACCCTAAAGACAATTTCCCTCTGCCAAACATAGATATGATTGTGGATTTGACTATTGGACATGCTATGTATTCACTAATGGATGGATTTTTGGGATACAACCAGATAAATATTGCGCCTAAAGATCAGGATAAAACAATGTTCACATGTCCTTGGGGTACATATTGCTGGAATGTAATGTCGTTTGGACTCAAGAATGTAGGAGCTAATTATCAATGGGCAATGACTACCATTTTTCATGATATGATGGACACATTCATGAAGGATTATGTCAATGATCTTTTAGCCAAATCACACACAAGAGAAGAACATTTAGATATTTTATCTAAAAAAATTGACAGGATGGAAGAATTCAAAGTGAGACTTAATCTGAAGAAATGTGTCTTTGGGGTGAAATATGGAAAGCTTCTAGGATATATTGTGTCAGAAAAGAGAATTGAAGTGGATCCAACAAATTTACAAGAAATCCTCGATATGCCACCACCAAGTAACATCATTCAACTGCGCTCATTGTAGGGACAGTTGCAATCCATTGGGAGATTCATTGCGCAATTGATAGATAAGAGTTTACCATTCACTCATCTCTTACATAGCAATGTTCCATTTAAATGGGAAGATAGATGTGAAGCAAAGTTTGATCAAATAAAGTATTATCTAATGAGTCCACCAATGTTGATTTCACCAATGCAAGGTGAACCACTCATATTGTATATTTCTACCACGGAAGTGTCTTTGGGAGCATTATTGGCACAGGAAGACAAAAAAGGAAAGGAGCGAGAAATATATTACATAAGTTGAACTTTGACAAGCCATGAACTATATTACACTTTCATTGAAAAAGCTTGCTTAGCAATAGTGTTCACTTCTCAAACGTTGCGACACTATATGCTAATTTATACAATAAAGCTTGTGGCTAAGATTGATCCACTTAAATATCTTCTAAGTAAGGCAACCTTAACTAGTAGATTGGATAAATGGGTCATGATCCTAAGTGAGTTTGACATTAATTATGTGGATTGAAAGGCTATAAAAGGATAGGTAATAGCAGATCAGTCGGCGAAAGCACCGATGCAAGCAGAACATCCAATACACATTGATTTTCTTGATGCTGATGTTTTCACAGCAACCATTAAGCAGTCATGGGCACTCTATTTTGATGGCCCCTACACTCAGCATGGTTTGGGGGTAGGAATTATTTTCATCACACCTCAAGGAAATACAATTTCAAAATCTTATCAGCTAATGTTTCCTTGCACAAATAACATAGTTGAGTATGAGGCACTGTTAATTGGAATGAGAATTGCATTAGACTGGAAAATCACTGAACTACAAGTTTTTGGTGATTCACAACTTGTCATAAATAAAATAAATGATGAATATCAAACTAAGGATGACAAGTTAATGCCTTACAAGAAAATGGTGGATGATTTCAAGAAATACTTTGTTGATATCAATTTCACACAAATTTCACGTATTGTTAATAAAGCTGCAGATGCCATGGCTACAATTGCATCACTGCTCCAGTTGTCTGAGAACCAAGCACGACATGATTTCCTAGTGGAAAAATTATTTTCTCCTACCTATGATAATCCAAAAACCAAAATCATTTATCACCTAACCAGTTATGATTCTCCCTTGTATGGCTAAATCTATGCTTATCTAATAAATACTACTTTGCCCCTAGATTTTTCTAGAAATCAGAAAAGGAATTTCATACGTCAATCTTTTCGTTACACCTTAATTGCTGATATCTTGTACCGACGTCGTCTTGATGGTACCCTCCTTCATTGTCTCGAATGTGATGAATCAGAAAAGGCCTTACAAGAGGTACATGGTGGTATTTGTGGGACACATTCAAGTGGACTAACCTTAGCAAGGAAACTTGTTAGAATGGGTTACTATTGGCCGACCATGGAAAAAGAATCATTCATCTTTGTAAGAAAATGGTCAAAATGTCATATTCATGGGAATCTCATTCATGCTCCTACTCAACAATTGCAACCCTCTACCACAACATGGCCTTTTTCTCAGTGGGGATTCGATCTAGTTGGAAAGATACATCTGTCATCATCAAAAGGACACAAGTTCATTATCATAGCCATTGAGTACTTTACTAAGTGGATTGAAGTTGTTCCCTTAACAACTATTACTGGCAAACAAATTTTATCATTCATTTTGAACTATATCATATGTCGGTATGGAATTCCCAACTCCATTATTACTGATAATGGAAGACCTTTTAAAAATCAAGATGTTGATGAACTCTATGAAATATTTCACATTCAACATAGGTTCTCTACAGCTTATTATCCATAGGGAAATGGACAAGCAGAGGCTTCAAACAAAACTATTCTAAATATTTTGAACAAAACAATAAATGATGCTGATCGTGATTGGCATGTCCAATTAAATCCAACATTGTGGGCATATAGAACAAGTATTCGCATGCCAAAAAGTGCTAACCCATATGCCTTGGTTTATGGAGAAGAAGTTATTTTTCCATTAGAAGTTGAGATTCCCTCGCTTCGAGTATCACTAAAGGGGCTAATAAATGATGACGATTACAGAGTATCAATATTGCAAGAGCTAGAACTGCTTGATGAATGGTGTCAAAAAGCAGTTAATCATTTAAAGGGATATCAACAAGTTATGTCCTATAGCTACAATCATGGATTCAAACCATGAGCTTTTCAAGTGGGTGACTTGGTTCTCAAAGAAAACCCTCGTAATTAGTAGGATCGGGAAAATAAATGCAAGTTCGAGCCTAATTGGTTGGGCCCATTTGTTATCATTGTAGCATATGGATCGGGGGCATATCATTTTTCAACATCAAAAGGGGACCTATTTGAAGATCCGACCAACAACATCAACTTGAAGAATTTTTATGCTTGAAAAATATCAAAAATAGTATAAAAAAAGTCCTGGAAAAATATCAAAAACAATATAGAGTCATGAAAAAATTCATAAAAACTGGAAAAATGTGTGATTAGGGTGAAAACCTAGCAAAAAGGCATTTTTGACATGGCAAAAATACAAAAAAAAATGAAAAAGAGAAAAAATACAAAAAAAATTGAAAAATGTGCAATAAAAACAAATGGTGAAAACCTGGAAAATACACACTATTTGTGATTTGGTTGGCTCTCTCATCTATTAGGATACATTCTACATATCCATCTTTCATCGACATCACATACATGCCTAGTCATCACATCTGCATCATGCATCCCAACATTTCCTTGAAACAACAAGGATTTCATCATGGCTTGATGATTAGTGTTATCCTTAGCAGTAGTTGTGTCTAATCAGGAGTCAGAGCGCAGGATCATTGGGGGAAATTCACTTCTTGGGAGTTTTTGGCAGACAAACAACAACCATGTGTCAAGTATTGGAATATCAGAAACAACAAATTATCTATTCAAACCTAGGTCTAAATGACTATTTGACAGAAAACTGAAACAAATTGGATGATCTTAATCTGAATAAAATGAATGAAAAACTTAAAGCATAAGTTGAGTTGTTTTGACATTTGATGATATCATATCTTTGGAGTGGTTCAATGATGTACTAAACTAGAATCACAAGGAAGGAGTATGATTTTTCTTTGGTTGTTGTATGTAAGCTAATCACTAGTATTGTGCAAATTTGTCATGGGACATGCCCTAGAATGTATCATTGATGAAATTTTGCAATTTGCATAGGAAAATGGTTAACTTTTGTCTGTTTATGCAAACAATACTCAAGTCATCTTGGTTCAATTATACCTCGATGCTTGTATTAACTTGCTACATCAAACATCATGAAAGTAGTACTCAGGTCATCATTGGTGCTAATATCCCCTTTGATGCTTGTACGAACTTTCAACATATCAAAAGGCTCAATGATGAAAATTACGTGCAAAATTGGCTCATAGAATGACAAATAGAAGAATGGTTCATTTTTGCATTTTAGGTTTTCATGATTCATTTAGATTTGCATTTAGGGTTGTATGATAGATTTTTCGAGGTTTGATATACTTCATGTATCTTTTAAGACATCAATTGAGTACACTTGACATTTATTGCATCTCATTGCATTATCATTTTTCATATTTCATCATTCTTCATTTAGCTTATCATTATCATTTCATTTACATTTACATATTTCCATTATCACATCATTTGTATCATTATTCATCATTATCATTATTAGGTCATTCATTTTATCATAATCATTTTCCAAATTATATTGCATCACATCATTTGCAATCATTTACATATCAATCATTAATTATTCATCTCATCATTTATATTTCACCTCATTTTCACATCATTTATCATTATCATTTATCATTAAACATCATTTGCATAATCATACATTGACAAAAAGAAAGATGCATACATTTCATTCATTACATACACCATATAGAAAAATCATTTATATTACATCATATCATCATGTTAGACATCATTTCATAGGATCATCCAATCATAAAGCATATTCATCAAATCATCATTATAAAATTTGCATCATCATCCTATAAGCATGCATTGCAATAAAAAAAATGCATCATCATTATAGATCATATAAAAGTGCATATATCATCATCCATAGGCATGCATAATGATAAACCACATAGCATATAGAAGAAAAAATGCATACATAAATCAATGACTCATGTATATCAAATCACCACTGCATATCATAATCTCATAAAAATAAATTTCCATGTGTACAAAGATATCAAATGTCTGAACAAGATATATGTAAAATACAATGGAAAATTATATCCATAATTGTCACTGGGGGGCATCTAGATGTGGAGCATGACTACTAATGCCTCTGAAGGTGGTGGGTCTCATTGGGTCTTGCTAGGTCTCTGCTGCAAGAAGTACCGATCTCCTATCTGACAAGTTGTCCCACACTCCTAGTGTGACTATGTGAGTGGGTCCGTGACCGGGTGCCTGACTGTGTGTAGACTATCCTCCGCTCAGGGGGACTACCTCAAAGTATCTCATCCTGTAGTACTCTGCCTAATGAGTAGTCTCCAGTCCCTCTGCCACAACCTCTCCAATGGAGGTTCTCTCAACTAACCTAAGGAGTCTCTCTGCTACTCCCTCTACCTGAATACACCGCTCTCTGAAGCTATCTCACTCTGTTGTAAGCTGAGCTACGTGTGGGTCAGGAGGTGGTGGTTGTTCAATATGTTCCTATAACTAGCTAATGGTGACTTGTGCCTATGCTAGCTAACTCCGAAGAGTCTAAACCTGTGCCTATAGAATTTCCATCTGTCCTTATGACAAAGCTCTGATAGTAATGCGTGGAGCTGAAGTACTCAGCTAATCCACCACTCTAGCTATGTGAGGCCTTGTCCTGAAGGGAACATCAAAGAAAAATCTTTGTCTACCACCCCCACCACCTATGTCATCCACATCATCATCACTATCATTGGAGTTGTTTGAATCCTCCTCCTTATCGACATCCATGGCTACCCCGCCTATATCTGCTACTCCATGTGGCTACCCTACCTATCCCTGTGCCTATGCGTGTACCCTAGCCTCTACCTATTCCTATGGCTTCCATCATGCCCATCATATAACTGGTCCGCCTAATAGTGGGGCAGGCTCATCTGGACTAGTCAACCTAGGAAATAGATGTGTGTAGAAGTAGGCAGCATAATCATCTGTCATATGTGCATCTATAACCTTTGGATGAATGGCCCAAAACTCTGGCTAAAGCTCTGTATAATCGGTCGTTGCTACCTCATATGTAATGAAAGGACCTCACTCTAGAACATCCTCTCAGGATTTAGCATAATGGGCCACACCCTGTGGCATCATCTAAACTCATCCGTACTGCCTGAGTACCCGCATAAGCAAAAAGCACTTAATAATGAAGGGGGTGCAACCAATCATGTATCTCGCTATCCCACAGTAAGGAAAATCTATATCATCATTATCCCATGCATCATAGTCTAGATATGATCTCCAGATGAATGTATCCATATCATCTAACATCTGTTGCCAGTACTCTAATTTTCCCAACATAGGCTAAACAAGGGGACCTGTGTATGCATATACATATGGATAAAAAAGCGGGTGATCTCTCTATATAATAGGGTGAGTGATGGTGATGTGCTCCCATGCCCAAATCTAAAGAAGAGTAACCCTAGACGATATACTCTTCCCATCTGTATATACCACTTGATGAAGATCATGGTATAGATGGGAAAGCATGCAGGATCCCCATGCATACCTAGTCTGATGGAGGATCATGTCCTCCAATATCCAACCCCAACCTACTGATAGTCCCTTTGACCTACGATGTGGACAAAGGAAGCCACTAATGAAACCTGCTAGAACTAATGGAAGTGAGGCATAACTTTGTACTATGTCTCTCCATGCAATCTCATACTCACCAGCATGCAGATCTTGGAAGACTCTTTTTAAGGCATCCGTCCCTCCGATCTCTTTGCGATCATAAATCACAAGCTCACCAACTATCGGGATGCCTAAAATATTGTACACATCCTCGAGTTTAACATTAATCTCTCCAGTCGGCAAGTGAAAGTTATTATGCTCACTATGCCATCTCTCAGCTAATGCAGTCAACAATTCCCTATTGACCCTATACTATGTGATCCTAAGAAGGGAATCAAACCCACACCTAACAATAACCGCTATCTCTAGCTGAGATAGTCTGGGAATCATCTCCCATGTATGAGGAAATATCTCTCTAATCTGGAGGATATTAAAATCCTCCTAAAACATCAAATGCATCAAATCATCAACAATGGATTATCAAAAATTATCAAGCAAATCATGCCAATCAAGCAAGTGAATCATGTCAACAATATCAGCATATCATTACTATTTTTTCTTCAAGCAGGAAGGAAAATTTATCAAATTCTACTATTTTTTTTTCATCAAACATGGAAACAAATTTAATAGCCAATCGACTCAACGTCAACATCATCTTTACTATTTGTTTTTCAATAATGAAGGAAAATTTATCAGAATCATTTTACTATTTGTTCTTCAAGCACAAAGACAAATTTATCAGATCAATCATCAAAATGCAGTTAATATATCCTTGGTGTTATTCAAAATCATCACATCAATTGTCTAATACAACAACAATCATCAAGCAAGAATCAAATCAATCTCAAAATTGCAAAGTCAACAACAATTCATGGATGCACTAAAACAGTTCATCGATGCATTATAATATCAATGCGCTACTTTATGCATGGATGTGTTAAAATAGAGATTGCATGCATTAATTCATCTATGCGCTACTTTATTAGGGGTATGCACTAATCTATCTAGTGTATGCGCTATTGTAGTGTATGCGCTATCTGAGCATCGTATGCACTATTCTATCTATCATATGTGTCGTTCTAGCCTATGCGTTAAACTATTCATCGATGCGCTAAAATAGTTCATCAATGCACCAAGCTAGATGCACTATTTTAGCTATCCTATGCAATAATCTAAGGCTCATATGCGCTAAATCAACATCCTATGTGCTAAAGCAAAAATTAAAAAATACAAAAAAATGAAAAATTCATCAAAAAATCGTTAAAAATTCATAAAGGAGGATCAAGCAATCTTACCGGAGGTCCGTACACTGCTGGTCTTTGATGACAGCGGGCTCACTCAAATTGGTGGCACTCATAGTGGATCTGCATCACAAAATCCTCTCTTAGAGCTCTGAAAACTACAAAAGGCTATTGTTCAAATGACAATGACTTTTTACCTTTTCCACCTTTTAAGGGGTAAAAAAGGGAAGTTATTTTTATTTTTACTATGCAATGCGCTATTTCGAGAGATAAATTGGTGAATTCTCTAAAAACATTATCTCAATTCTTTCATCATCATCATTCAAATTATGTGATTTCTCTACCAAGGGGGCACATAGCATCATCAGTTAAAAGTTTCAAAATCAAGGGAAAAATTTTCGTTATCTCAAAAATTCTTTGAAGCAATGCGTAAAACACATCACTTCAAAGATGGGTAAAATATATACATCTAAAAATGGTCACAGGTAATCAAACCTGTTAATTAATTAAATACGAATTATTTAATTAAATTTCTAAAGTCATCTACATATAAATAAATTTGATTATTTATTTATATCATTCACTTTTCTAATTCTTCTAGCTTAATTAAATAAATAAGTTTATTTAATTATTACCATCTTCTTCTTAATTAAGTTAAATAAATTCCATAATTTTTTTATATTAATTATCATATTATTCTAAGTTTGAACTTTCAAATTATGGAATATTCCTCTATAAACCTTTTCCACTTTTAATTAAATATTTGAAATATTTAATTAAACACTTTCTAATTCTTCACTTCACACTTAATTAAATATTTTAAATATTTAATTACTTTCCTTTTTCATCTCTCACACATAATCAAATATTAATTATTTAATTATGGAAGCTTCTAAATTCATTGTCACATATAATTAAATTAATTTATTTATTTAATTAAGGATTTATCCTCAACTACCAACTAACTCCTCATAAATGAAGTGCACAAATGGAAAATTTCCTTCATTTTTGAAGGGAGAAGGTTGTGTAGGAGGAAAAATCTCCTATTATTCTCTCAACCTTCCATCTTTCTCTGAACTTCTCAATTGCTCACCGTTCATCTTGACAGGTTTGAATTCAACTGTTGATCTTTGCCAACTAGATTCTTGCCTCCAAAAATCTATAAATACAACCCTCTTATGAGTTGAAAAAGATCCTAGATTTTGTGAATTTAGTGTGATTACTATAGTTGCATTTGAATCAACATTTTAGCATTTCAAGTTCATAGCATAGAATTTTAGTTTCATATCATAGTTTCAATCATTTAGCAATACACATGCATGTTGCATAAATCTCGTTCTCCTAAGTTGTCATTCCAACAAGCTGCTGCTTACACCAACTGAGAGCTAGTAACTTACATCAAATCCTTGGAGATAGAGGACAATGGGATGCATTTGAAGGAGTTGTTGTTATTTAGAGTTTTTTTTATCTTTTTAATTAGTTTCCTTCAATCTAATGTTTCATTGGTTTGTTAGTTTATCTTATTAATTAGTCCACTTAGTCTCACACACACAAGTAATGCAAATCAAATGCATACTATTGAAAAACTAAGATCTATTTTTTTAATATACTCCAAATCAGAAATTAGGATGCTTAAAGGGATCAGGTTCACCAAAATGAAACATAGAAAAATACGGCTCACCAAAATGAAAGAACAAGATGATGAGGGCCACTATGTTTTTCTAGGGATGTTTCATTCAATTATGAAGCCCAAAATTCATAAATAACAATAAAAAATGATTGCTAACTATTATAGCAACAATAAGGAATTTTTTGGAAGGATGAAATGATGTGTACCTTAGAGAAAACTTTTTGTTTTTAGGTCACAAAGGACTCATTCGCCTTTATTGGTGTATGGGTCCTTGTTAGGGTTTCTGAAAGCTGAGATTTGGGTTTTGTTCCTTGATGTCTGCAACTCTAGATTCTAGAGGTACACTCCTTCAAGCCTCACTGAAGAATCATTAACCTTTAGTGATGAATGGATCCCTATTAGGTTTTAGAAAATTGAATTTTGGGTTTTATTCTTCAATACCTGCACTTCTAGATCCCAAGTTTTCAACCCTTTAAAGTCTGAAATAAATTTTTTAGAGCTCTTTTCATGATCTTGCAATGTAGATAATAACTTTGCGAATTTTCAACTTTGACAACTTTTCTCCAAATCTTTCTCTTCAACATAAAACCTACAATCACACATTCAAGAGGAGAAAATATTGTTGGTTCTTAGAGGATAGGAGTTTCCTAAGTCAAACCTCTTTTAGATAATTAAACCTTGTAATTAAATAATGAAATAAGAACATGAAACATGAACAATGATACCTTGGAAGTTGTCTTGGAATGTAAATCTGCAAAATAACATGAATTGGCCATGAAGAATGTAGATCTTGATCTCAAATTAGATATGAATCAATGATTGCAAATGATCTTCAATACTACATCAAAAATCTTAGCTCAACAACATGATTGAATGTACTATGCCTTTGACATGATTATATGACCTTGAATTGTTGTAATAAAACTTCACTAATCTACCTTTCAATTCCTTTGGAATTCTCTTATAAACTCTTGTATACGTGCTCTTGATTGTTTATAAGTCTTAGGATTGCTTGTTAGATGAAACTATGTGAACTAACCTTATATTTATACTAAATCTAAGAATTAACCTCAAAATTCAAATAATTCAAGCTGACATCAAATCTAGGATTAAAAATCATTAAAATTCCACCACAATTAAATTCAAAAAGTGGTACATCCTATGTGAGGAGGACCCATTCACCAGTAAATGTGAATGGGTCCTAGCACAAATTTCTAGGACCATGCTTCAAAGGGATGAAATAACATTAAAAACCCATTTCAAAAATGCCAATAAAGGGGTTTCCTATGTGGAGAGGACCCATTCACCACTAAAGGTGAATGGGTCCTAGCACCATTTTCTAGGACCTCAAATTTTCCAAATTAATTGTCATTCAATATAATTATTGGGTGTCAGAATAAATCCTTAATTAAGAGGGCTTGAGTCTGAATTAAAGGGCCAATTAAAATCAATTAACCACAACTAATTAATGAAACCATATATAAGTGTGAAAGTTTAATACAACACTTTACAACACCCCAAATAAGGTACAATTTAATTCCATTTTGTTAAAAGGGACCCTAGATTCAATGTGAATGTGTACAACACATTGCAACACTAAATAAAGGTATTATTAGGTTAATTTTAGATAAATTCTTCCCAAATTAAGCATGAAAAAGGATTTATTTTTTATGCTACATCAACCAAGAATCCAAATAAAGAAAAAATTAGAAATGAAAAGTGAGAATTAACATCAAAGATACTTCAAATAAACTTTTCATAAGCTTAAATGATTTAAATAAATTTTCATCCTAATCACAACAAGCTGGATAAGATCCTGTTGGAACCATCAAATTTTGGCAAATTTTGAAGGTGTCATGCCAAAAATTCTAATAACACTCAAAAACTCAGTTGAAAAATAGCCCAAAGAGCACATTTTGAAGAAATCATAACTTTGAATCCGGTCATTTTCATACAATGCCATCTTGCAGGTGTGTTCATCTAACATATGTGAGTGTGCACATCAGTTTTCAGCTCCATACAATCAAATTTGATAAAGTTTCAAAGCGACATGTTGAAGGATTCTTGAGAAAATATGTTGTCAGTACAATGAAGATTCTGTTAAAATGATCAACTTTGGGGTTAAAATGTTAAGAAATTGAAAGGGTTTCATGACAAAATGATTGATGTTCCAGAATCTCCCCATCTCAATATGTATCCATGTCAATTTTCAGAGCTTCAAGACATCGTTTGATATTTTTTCAAAATCAAAACTAGATCGGTTTCACCCAGTTTGAAGACTGCATTTCCAAAAGAGCTACAATATGGCTAGCTTTGATTCTTCATACATTGCAAAAGAAGAGGATTTATGGAAAGCCCATCTTCCTACATTTTCATGTGACTAATCTCCATAATCTCAGCTTCATAGGAAGAGATTTAATATTTTTTCAAGGAAGGTAAAGTGGTGGTTTTCAGCTAAAAAAATGGCAGTGGCAGTTTAAGAAAATACTAAGTAGACCACTTTGAGAATTAATAGTTTCTTATTTTGATGCCTTCATGCCAATCCATTCTACAAAAGTACTCCCCTATCATAACTCAACATTCTGGTGCAATTTCATGACTTTTTGAGATCGTCTGATCAGTTTTCTGAAGCAATTTTGGAAACCATTTAATCTATTTTGGTCAGAGTGCAAAATCACTCATAAAGCCATTGAAAAAATAATAAGGGAGATGGTTACGTTTTGAAGATAAAAATTGGCAAAGATGCCAAGATCTCATGCTTTTCATGGATTCAAATGATTGTTCCTTAAAAGGATAGGAAACACATGGAAAATATGGTTAGATAAAGATAATTTTGAAGCAGCTTAATTATGGAATTAATTAATATTGACAAAGGAAGTTGCTACAATGGTTTCAAAAGGAAAAATAAAACTTGTGAAATTGTTATTTGATTTTGAAACTCATAAGGCTGTCATGATGGAGTTAGATTTCAATGCATCAGTAATACCTCTTGAAGAACTAATTAAAATGTCTTCCAAATAGGAGGTGAGTTTGGAAAGAGTTTCAATAAGGCATCCAATTAGGTCAAAGAGAGGCATTGGAAAAGAACATGGCTCTTAGGGTTAGGAGAAAATGATTGTTGCTATTAGTCAAATGCTCAGAATATGATGAATACAAGATTTCAGCATGCCCATCTTCAAAAGGAAATTAAGAGTTTAGCAAAAAATCTTCAAGTATAATTTGATGAATTTCACTAAAGAGCTCGACTGTTTTCTAGGTGAAGTATTCAAAAATAACCTGGAACTATGATGGAGGAAGCCCATATTTTTGATATCCAACCCTAAATGAAGCTGAGAACAAAAGAGAATTGACACCATACCAAGAAATCAGTAAGCGAGCGGTAGCTAAAACTCATGATGATCTATTGCACACTCCTAATTATTTGTGACATTACAAATATAATCTCTATGCAAACTGCTTGAAACAACTTCTTAACACATTAGGAAAGAAGTCAGATAAACTATGGAAAAATTCACAAATGTGATGGGAGTTGATGATAAGAGAACTAGGGAAAGGATATATTAAGTATTTAAAGGAGGAGAGGCTTCCTCCTCAAACATTTATACCAATTTAGGCAACGCTCATGAAAAAAAACACATGAGAAATTACGCACATTGAGAGGGAATGCACAACTTGTCTTTTATGTTATTCAATTTAATCCCGCCATGAAAAAAGCAATTGTCTACACAGTGGGCAATATGTTAATCTATGGTGGCCTTGATGAAGCTAAATCTCTTGGGTAGGACAATGAGCACCATAGAGCGGTTACCACTAATGGTAGACTCCTTAAAAAAATTGATGCCATGATTGGGAAGAAAGAAGAGGAAAGGATCAATGCCTATGTAGAAGCATTTGAGATCAATCCACAATATAAATACTCGCAAGGTGGAATTGTGAAGAAAAAATGTATAGGCTACGAATGGATATTCAAGGTACCATAAATCAAATGCTAACAAAGCACAAACCCTAAGATAGTGTAGCAAATAAACAAAGTGAACTTTCATCGGTGAGACATGGAATATTGGTGGGATTCATTACGTGATTTCACTGATATGGTGAAAGGGAAAATGTCAGTTTAAAAAAACTCATCGGCAAGAGAAGGTTACTCGGAGAAGATTTTTTTTTAGTCATACCGACTATACATGTCACACCAATGGAGACTTTATCGGCAAGAGATATTACATCGGTGGGAGTTATTTTTGGAGCCCCCGATAATCTAAAGTTATACCGATGGAATTTCATGAGAGGAGAAAATTGATTATCGGCAGGAGAAAAGCATCAGTTCCACCTATCATCCAATAAGGGTAAAAATTGAATGATTTTTACTTTTTGTGGTGAGTACTTTATGAAGATTTATTAATCCCCTATGTCAAATTGGTTTCTTGAAGTATAATATCATTTGATGGGTGAAAATATGGAATGAAAGTTTGATTAAAATAATAATCGTGATGGGATTATTATTTTCAATAAAATAAAGGAGCATTTATAATATTTCACTGAGAGGTTATCTAAGTGCAAATGTTTTCATTGGGAAGTAACTCATTTCTTTAGGAAGTTAAAATGATTTAAAGAAGCATGGGGAGGGTAATTATTTTACCCAAGGAATAATTTATTCAGTGAAATATTTTAACCTAGCAAGATATAAGTGGAATATTTTTTGCCAAAGGAGTTACGAAAGTAGGTAATGAGTAATTATTCGAAGGAGGTATTTTTCTGGTGAAAGTATAAATACAAACGAGGAAATATTGTTTTCACGAGAAACACAATAACGAAGATAAAAAATTTAATTTGCTAGAGGCAATTAATTAAATGAACATGAAGAACTGCAATGAATAGGCATACGGAAGGTCACAAATCTTAAAGATGTAATGTATATATACTTAAAGAGAAGAGAGATAGAAGTAGTAGTAGATTTAGGAGTAGGATAGGAAATATACTGAAATTATTTTCAAAATGTTTATCATTAAAATTTTACAGTGGAGACCATGAAGCATGCATAAATTTTTGGAGAAATCAATGGAAGATATTAATTTTTATGACTCAATGTTGGTGTTTGTTGTTTGTTGAAATTAAACAACTAATGGGTTGTCTCCATAGTATTATTTCTCTATTATTTGAATCTGCATATCCAAGTTGATACCTCAGTTTCATCTAGACACATTTTCTGCTCCTGTGTGATTAGTTAATTGGTTTCTTTTAAAGAATTAAACTCTTTTAAGTGGATTACAGTAACCTATGAGTAACATTGGGATTAATAAGAAGATATTTGTGGTTGATATAGCTATCATACTGTCTCCATAATGGTCTTTTCCTATTGTTCAAATTATGATATCAAGAATATATTTAATTTGTCAAAATACATTTGTTGTTCTTGTGTGGTTTATTTGACTAGCTCCTTCAAGGAAGGGTTAAATTCTTTCAAGTAATCATAGTAACCTAGAAAGATATCATTGGGGATTCATAAGAAGAGTTTGTCAGTTACCTATTTGCACATTTATGCAAGTCATAAATTTAATGAATTTGTATGCCAGTCATAGAATCTCATTCTCAAAGTGTCAAACAACTAGAATTGTAGCCGATATTAGTTGTCCATCATAATACTCCATTGACTCCAATTACCCAACAAGGCACTGGTCTTCCCCATTCCACCATTTAGTTTCATCCATTTTATTTACATCTCTTAACCAAACATATTAATTTTCACTTTGATATTGCATATATAATTTATACCAAATTAGGATCACATATTTCCATTGTCAAATTGCCACTGTGGATAGATTGACCAAATAGGAAGCATAATTCAAAATCTGCGTCATTCATATAGGTGCACCTGCCTAGGTTTAGCAGAGCCTTAAGAGTAGAAGGTTCAACTATATTGGTTGGCCTTGTTAGTTGGCCAATATCGTTGTGAGAGCTTGGCAACCTCTCGTGGTTCATTCGAACTAGCATTTTTGAGACCTAACAGAGCCTAGGATAGCTGTATTCAAAGGATGAGAGAATATAACTTTAGGTGTTTTGGAACAAGTTATAATTAACATGTTCTACTTTTAAAATTTTATTGAAAGATTAGGGACAAGGTCACTTAATTACTTCCCCTTACAATATCAACAAACAACTTTACTCAATAATAATCCATTACACACAATCAAGAACCTAAGAAAAAATAAGTAACCCCAGATTTCCTAGTGTTTGAACCCCACTCTGATACAAAATGTCATGCCCAATTTTTTTTCCACCTAAATAATACACAACTATAAAAAAAATTGAATAACCACATGTAAACACTAATAGACATCAAACATACAAGAAACATATCCACACACCAATGAGATGATGAATGTTAAATACCTCCTAATTACAAAAATTAATAACACTTATATCAGTATCATATCTCCCTTTAGTCTTATCACCCCCTTCTCACATCTATATCCAATAACATTACTAACATTGACACTACTAATTTCATGATAAGTAATAAGAATAATAATCTTAACTTTAACACTCAATACTAATATTTACTCATCATTACCCTCATCATAAGTACTAAGTTAAATATTAATGGCATCCACATATCTATATTCAATATATTACCCTTCATACATAACTCTAAACTTACTTAACATCATGATTCATAGCAACATATAAATCTACTATTATTGTTACTTAGCCAATTATATATTTCACCACTAACTAACAATGCAATATTAATGTTACCCATAAAGTTGGTATTTCTAATATTCTTATCATCTAAATTCATAACTAATGAAGATATCATTGTGATTGGAAATCACAACAATAACATCATCAGTTGATATGGTGCTCATTACTCCTTTTAAGTTTTTTGATCAATAGTATTAAAAATCATGCTAATTAGGCCATAAGAATTCTATATAAGTATAACAATATCCATGAAATAAGGAAAATAAAGAAACAACCATATTCAAATATAGCCATTACTTAAGGAAAATTGTTCAAATCTTTAGAGAGATTACATGACAACAAGTTGTGTGATCTTAATCCCAAAAGATGTAATTTATACTTAATTATTTCTCTATCCCATTAAATTAGAATATAAAATCAATTAATGCAACTAAGTCATGAGTGACAGACAATCCAAGATTCGAAGAGACTTAAGATTGGATTCAATTTCTCCCAACATTATTAAAATTTGAGTTAAACTTTTATAGTCCACTAATAAGTTAAAATACTAGAGATGCATTGAAGGTGGTGAATCAATTTCAATTTATCTTACCCTTCCAAGTTATCTATTTAATTCCTAATCATTATAGATGAAATGGATACATTAAAAGGTGCTTAAACTAATCTCACTAGCATTAACATGCAAGAAATAATCTATGAAAAAAAACTAAACTATCAAATTATCACAAGTAACACTCAACACTATTGGACCAACAACCCAAAAACCCAAGAATGGTTATGCAAATATGAACTGTACAAACACACACACACCAAATACATAATTATTTAAATTTTTCATCTTTTATTAACAATTATATTTAATCTAAAAGTTTCAAAAGCATTAAGGTGATAGTCTACTAATGTAATTTATGTTTCTACCCAACTAATATTCTTCATAAATAATTTTTAGGTGATTGAATCAACTACCTTACCTAGACACTATTTTACTAAGCATATATATATATATATATATATATAATGAAATACTCTTCTTCTTGGATAAAATGGAAATATTGCCCAACTCATTAAACAATCAAATAAGTGATTCCAACTCTCTAGTAAGAACCCCAATCCCAAAACATATAGAAATAAATGAGACCAATCAATTGAGACTACTAATTCTAAACACTACTCAATTATAACTCTTAAATGATAACTAGAAACTATTCCCAAATAGAAAAAAGATTTTTTAAGCCAAAAATAATAAAGATATAACCCTTAATCTCAACTTCAACTTAAATATGAACTAATCCCATTAAAAAAAGAAAAGTAATTTAAAACTAACTTTGAAATTCTTTAAATGTATGTTTTCATTATTTACCCTATTGGGAATTCACAAATCAGTTATTGATTCAATCCAACTTATCAAATTTGTTTCCCCAATCGAGGGTTGCCATTTGAACATCAATTTATTCCAATTCACTTCTCATTCAATCATTCCAATATGATTGATTATATCAAAACATGTTTAAACAATTCTTAATCAAGTCTAATTTGTCTCTTGATAATTTTAAAAAAAGGAATAAAAATAGTTCATCAAACTCACTACCTTACAATTTTGAGTTTGAACATTAACACTCATTGTTTTTGTATGATATATATATATATATATATATATATATAAAATTTATTAAGTATTCTTGAATTACTTTTAAAGGAGAGATGAATTATAAAAATAAAGTAAACAACCAAAATATGAAAATATTATATCTAAACACTAATTAACTAAGTAATCAATAAATAACTGAAAACTAATTTCAAACTAACTTATGGTACCTTAAATATGAGTCTCCTCAACTATTTGTCCTTTTCTCTTGGAATTTTTTTTTCACATGTGTAATGTTATTTATTGATTTCCTCCATTTGATTGTTGTTGGTGAAAGAAAAAAATCTTGTAAGATTTTAAGTTGCAGGTTAACAAGAGGAGGAAGATGAAAGAAACATATCTCAACTCTCTTGTGTTCATGAAACCCTAACTTGATTCCACTCATTTTATTTTTTAAATTTGTTGTTTTAACTTTAAAGTAGGGGACAGTAATATTTTAATCATAACTTTTATTTGGTGAACTCGGTTAAAACAATTTTTTAATATATTTATTTGAGATTAATAATTTAAAAACCTATTAAATTTTATCTTTCAATATCATGTGGTTCAGTTCATATGATCAAATTTGTGAAACTACTTTAAATTAGTTTATTGTTTGGCATATGGGAAACAATGTTGTTATCCACAACAATTGATTAGTCAAGTGAGTTAGGAATAGTATTTTATAATATTTTTCATTTACCTTTCTATAAGAAGAATTAATTCAAAACTCCAATATAATTTTATTCCTTCTTAAACTTTCTCACCAAGTTCGGAAGTTTTCCATCCAAGACATAATATTTTATATTCGTTTAAATATGTATACCAACATTCATTTATTTATATCAAGGGATTATAACACACCTATTTTCTTCTTTGAATTTACAAATGTAATTAAAATTGTAAACACAATTACAAATTGAACAACCACCATACCAAAAATTATTTTCCAAAAACTATACTATTTGGAACTTGAAGCTTTTTCCCAATTCTCGGGACTCATATTTATTTCTAGAATCCTAACTTTCATAGACCTCCCATTGATTCCAACTTTGGTAAATATATGCACCTGAAAATAATAACTCAACAAAAATAATATATGGCCATAATCTCTCCTCCCAACCATAGGATTGATTTTCAATCCACCCTCGAGGTCTAAGACTCACATAGATTTCCCTTACACACACCATCACTATTCACAAGGGTTCCTTAAAAAAGTTACACAACATACTACACATAATGAAAACACACATACTATAATTCATCACCCTATCCCTTAAATAGCTACTCACATAAAGAGATGCCAAAAAAAATGGAACTCCACAAGACAATACCAAATACACAATTTCAACAAAGACCAAAAAATTATCTAGCATTGAATTGCACATAAAATTCAAATCTTGAACAATATTCCTTAACATTTAAACAAAGATCTAAAAAAGGGTAGAGCTTATCAAACAAGAAAAAATCCAAAAGTGGTAACCTCTTCTTCTCCAAGCCTTACTCTTCCATTCTTTCTCTGACATCCTTTCCTTTTCTCCATCAAGAGAGCTCCTCCCCAAATGATAAAAACAAGAGCAACCAAAAGAAAAAGAAAAAACGAGAGAAGCCAAAGAAAAGAAAGAAGCCCCTTCTCCTTTCAAAGAAACGGAATACATAGAAGGAAAAAGGAAACCAAATCCCCTTAACTTCTCAACCACCCAACCAACTCCAATTTTCTCCACTTTTCATAAGTGGGAAATTAGAGTGGGTTTTAGACTTTATTTAAGGGGTTTTATGGAATAAAAAGACCCCTAACCCATAGGCCTACCACCTAGGAAAATTTTTATACACTTAATACCACATAAAGACTTCTTAAAACATACAATAAGTAATCATAATAAAAAGGTGACTCAAAGGTCTAATAAAACAACCTTTCACACATGCACAATCCTTACAAAACAAGGTTAAAACATATATCTTTGACAAGACTAGGAATTCACAAGAATAACACAAGGGAAATAGATATGGGACCCCTTCACCAATATTGGCCAATTTTAACTTGTTTACTCAACTAGAAAAAGGTGTTAGTATTTATCATAACCAATAGTAATTTGAAACAATTAGTATATGAAAAAACTAACCTTATAATAATGTTAGAGCTGGTATAGAATTCTCTATATGATGCAATATTTTGTTATAGAGGTAGCCACCAAAGATCTAGGAGATTCAATTAACTTGGAGAAGAGAGATCAAATATGAGAGAATAAATCAAAGGATGGCAATGGGAGGAGTCTACAGCTGGGCAGGCATGGCAGCCCATGAACTATGAGGTTGTGGATGCATGCTATCCTCTCTATATGTATGTGGCTATGTGATTCAAGATCGGTGGTGTAGTGATTTTTTTAATTGGGTGGGGAGGTTTTTGTGTTTGCGGGGGGCGTTTATTTCTCTTGAGTTTGTTTTCTTCTTCAGATGCTCTGTGTTGTATTTGGTACATTCTTCTTTAAGGTTTTTGCACTATCTCCTCTCTATTGATGGATTGAGGGAAAGCTTTGGGGGCCAATATTTCATTAGATTTTTAATCTATAGATGGAGTGAAATCTTCATCTCATGCAGCAAGGGTTTTTAACAATAATCTATTTTCTAATGATACAAGGAATGGAGGAGTTTCTTCGTCTAGAGGTCCTCATCTTCTAAAAATTAATGGGTGTCTGGAATGAAGAAAAAAGGCCGGTATTAATGATTAAGCCAAAATCAATCATAGAGGATATTGAGTATTACTTGAAGCATGTTTTTCTCTACAATTTTTGGAGTCGTGGGCTCATTGTACCTGTTCATCGGAGGGTGAGATGGAAACAATGTTATTAGCTAATAGTTACTTTATCGTGACATTTAATTGCATGGCAGATCACAATAGAGTGTTTGAAGGTGGGTCATATTTGCATAACCAAATTTGTTTATTTATTAAACTTCTGCATGTGGGTTTTGATCCTTCAGAGGAGCTTTTGAATTGTGTTCTAGTGTGTGTTCGTCTCCCTAGATTTCCAGTTGAATATTGGCATTATGACATCTTGCATCGAATTGCTTTGCTGCTAGGGAAACTAGTGGGTCCTTCTTAGCAAACACATGATAGAAAGGTAATGACTTTTTCTCGCATTTGTGTTGAAATGGATTTAAATAATCCTCTTCCAAATTATTTGTAAATTTGTGTGGGTTTGTAATCTTGGGTGCAACAACTTGATTATGAGACATTACCCTTTCATTGTCATCTCTATCATGAATATGGCCATCTATAGAGGATATGCCCGAAGTCTAAACCTTTTGTGTCTTAGGAAGCTCATCCTCCTTGCAATCCTCCTAAGGATGAAAAAGGCAAGAACCCCATTCCTGGTGAGGCTATTGGTGCAGAGGGTTTTATTCATTCTAAGGATTGTAATAGGAATGGGGGTCAAAAGAGGACTCTTAAGGAGCATCAAATAGGGGATACCTTTAATAGATTTGAGGTTCTAGATGATCTTAGTCAGCAGGAGGTTAATCCGGGAATGATGTTTATGTATCAAGGTGGTTCAGATGAGGTTTAGGAAGGAATTATTCCAAATTTCAACCAAACCTCTCAAGACATTGGGGCTTTACAAATGGAAATGGATCTGAGTTTGGTGGTTCGTGAGAGGTATGAGACTCTAGTTGATATGAAGATGGGGGATGGAGAGATCTCTACACCATTGGTGAAAGTGGGGTCTAATTTAGAAAAAGGCAGCAACGCTTCTCCTTCATTAGGAATTCTTGAAAAAGACCCAAGGAAAGGGGTTGCTGAGAATTCTTCTAAAGTTGGGAGAAAGAAGGATGTGGAAAAAATAAAGTTGATGGGAGAGACTTTGGTGGAGTATGGTTCTATTAAGACCCTACATTCCCATTTTTCTAACCCTCCTTGAATTGATTGTCCTCTCCTAGAATGTAAGGGGCTTGAACAGTGGCCCTCAACAAAAAATTGTTCGAGATTTGGTGAGAACTCATTCTCCTGATGTTATTCTTTTACAGGAGACTAAGTTAACTATGGAAGGTATGATTGGTATATTTCCTAAGCTTTGGTGCAAGGCAATTACTAGTGTATTGGGGCTCAAGGTAATGCAGGGGGTGTGGCTTGCTTGTGGAACCTATTGAAGATCCATCATGTTTTGTGGATGTCCTCCAAGTCTTCCATCTCTATTGTTGCTTCAAGTTTGGAGTCCATGGAAACTATTCTTCTTTCAAACATCTATGCGCCTACTGATTTTATCAGTAATCAGTTATTGTGGTCTCATATTACTTTTTTTCGGAGTCTTGCTCCCTTTTTCCCTTGGATTATTGTGGGTGATTTTAATGCCATTATTGAGTTGGATGAGAAGCAAGGTGGTATTATGAGATTGGAGCCCTTTGCTTTCCTTCTTCATGATAACATTTTTGCGTTGAATCTAGTTGAAATTAAGCCATTAATGGTCAGTTTACTTGGAATAATAGGAGAATGGGAGAGAATTGTATTGATAACAGACTTGACCATTTCTTGGTTTCCTATTTTTGGGTTAGTGGATGGTGGTCTACTTACTCTGAGATTTGGTACTGGAGGGGCTTAGATCACTGGCCTATTAATTTATGTGCTACTTCAACACATGTTGTTCAATCCCCCTCTTTCAAGTTCTAGCTTATGTGGTTAAGATATTCTTCTTTGTAGGAGCACATGGCTAAATGGTGAAGGAGGGGAAGACCTACTTATGGAACTACTATGTATTCTTTTTCCAAACTGCTGCAATATGTAAAATATCAACTGAAAAGGTGGAATAGGCAGTGCTTTAGCAATATTTTTCATGCTAAGGTTTCTTCTCAAGCTAACTTGGATACATCATTACTTGGGAGATAAGGGATTTTGGTCTTTCTAAGGATTTACTCAAGGAGGAGGCAAAGGATTTGAAAGCTTTAGAAGAGTGTGAGTTGCGTGAGGAAATCTATTGGAAGTAGAAGGCTTGAGTTGAGTGGTTATAGGAGGGAGACATAAACATCATTTTTTTCTTCAACTCAGTGAAAGCCAAGAGACATGGTAATTCTATGCCTGCTCTTGTGAATGACAAGGGTGAGCATTTATCTTCTTTGCAGGATATGTCTAGAGAAGCTTTTCAGTTCTTTGCTTCTTTGTTTAGGGAGGATTCTTAGGATGGTTTGGTAGAGGAAAACCAAGTTTTATCATGTATCCCATCATTGGTCACTAGGGAGATGAATTAGCATCTTTTTGGAAACATCCCACTGGAGGAATTAGAGGCTATTGTTTTCCAGATGAAGAAAGTGAAAGCCCTAGGCCCTGATGGCTTTCTAGTTGAATTTTATCAAGAATTTCGGGATATCATTAAGCTAGAACTTTTGGAGGTGGTTCGTGAGTTTCAAAGGAATAAGAAAATGTTGTAGGCTTTGAACTCTAATTTTCTTGTTGTCATTCCAAAAATTGAGGGGGTGGATCATCTAAGTCAATTTCGACCCATTTCTCTTTGTGATTTGGTTTATAAAATCATTTCCAAGTTAATTGCTAAAAGGCTAAAGTGATGGGTTAGAGGGCTTATTTTTGAGGAACAGAGTGGTTTTGTGGTGGATCAAAAAATTTTGGATGGGTTGGTCATTGCTATTGAGACCATTCATTCTATGGCATCCTCGAATGAAAAGGCTATATTCATCAAGCTAGATATGGAAAAGGCTTATGATAGAGTGAAGTGGTCCTTCTTGTGAATTTTTTTTATTGATTTTGGTTTTGTTGAGGAGTGGGTCCAGTGGGTTATGCGCTATGTTACTTCTACTTCTTTCTCGGTGTTGATAAATGGTGAGCCTTATTCTCTTTTTAGTGCTTCTCATGGCCTTTTTCAATAGTATCCCCTCTCTCCTTATTTATTTATTCATCTTGTTGAAGGCCTAGGGAGACTAGTGAAACATAATGTGGAGTTGGGCTTTATCTAGGGTTGGGGGTGGGAAAATGGTTTGCCTCCTCAATCTCACCTAAAATTTGTGGATGTTTTTTCCTTCATGGGTATGGCTAAGATCAAAGAAGCTACAAATTTGCACAAGGATTTAGATATCTATCTTGCTTCTTATGGTCAAAGGATTAATGAAGATAAATCTTCCATTTTCTTTTTCAATACTCCAAAGCTTATTCAGCAAAGGATTGCTTGTATCTTGAGGTTTCTGATTGTTTTTTATTGTTTCTCTCCCTTTAACTTATCTTGGTATTCTTATCTTTGTTGGTAGACTTCCTAGGGATTCGTGGCAAAATATTCTAGACAAGCTTCATATGAAGGTTAATCACTGGACTCATAGATGGTTGTCATTTGCTGGATGTTTTCAACTACTAAATTCGGTGGTGAAGGCTCTTCCTATTTATAGGTTAATGCTTTAGGTGGCTCCTATTGGATAAGTGAGGGATTTGGACTCTATGGCTAGAAAATTCTTATGGGAAGGTAGCTTTTCCTCTTCTAAGTGGAGCATGGTAAAGTAGGATAATGTGTGTAGCCCAAAGCATTTTGGGGGTCTTGGATTATGGAAGTCAACTTGGTCTAGGTTGGAATTGGCTGAAAAGATATACTGGAGGTGGTGTGTGGAGTAGGATCATATCTAGGCTAGGATTTTATCTCAAAAGTACCTTTTGAGGCTTTTGAAGGAGGAGCTTCCCAGGTATCCTCTGGTGGGGAAAGGTTTTGTGATTTGGGAAATTCTTAAGAAAGTGGTTGCATTGATCAAGGAGGGCTTGTTCTAGATATGTAATAGGGGGGTTGAGGTTCTCTTTTGGTCTGATTCTTGGGATGTTTTTTCCCCCATTTTGTGCTAGTATCCTAATTTAGTAAATCTTTTTCAACATTTCTTGGAGGCCGGTTGGTCAAGGGTGAGTAATTTTAAGATTTTTTATCCATGCGGGTAGTTGGAGGTGGCTAGATGGAAGGACCCTTGTGATTGACCTCTAATTGGGTTGGAGGATGATTGTTGGTGGAAGCCAAATGTGATGTGGCTTTTCTATTGGAAAGAAGTGATGATGATATTGTGAATAGATTGGGCTTGTAGGGGTTGTCTTCAATCTATGCTTGTGTCAGAAGAGGTAGGAGGGCTAAAAGGACGATGCAAAGGGTTGGAAGATGGTTAGCTCCTCTGACGGATTTTCTGAAGATTAATATAGATGGTTCCTCTAGGGGTAATCCTAGGCCTACTGGGATTGGTGGAGTTGGTAGAGATTGTTGGGGTTCAGTTATTTTCTTTTTCTCAATCCATAAAGGGAGGCATTCTAACAAATTTATGGAGGGGTTGGTGATTCTCAGGGATATTCAACATGCTTGTGCCTTGGGTTGGCATAAGATTAAATGTGAATCTAATTCACAAATTATTATTGATATGTTACACTAGCAAAATTTGTCTGAGGTTAATTGGCAGATTGCGTTGGTGGTTCAATAGATTTTATAAAGGTGCTCTTCGTTGGAAGTGGTGTTTTTTTCCCACATTCCATGAGAATGGAATAAGGTTGCTGACTATTTGGCTAAGTGGGCTTCGAAGCATATGGATGATTGGAAGATTGAGGGGTGGGGACAATTATCCCATGATTACTGTCGTGATTTAGAGAGGTTCATTTTGGATGATATGGAGGGATAAGATACGGGTGGATGTATGGATGGCGGTTTTGGTTTTGGATGATTTTTATGGCATTTTCCTTGGTGGTAGCCTATGGGTTTCCTAATCTTAATGTACTGTTAATTTCTTGATTTTAATAAAGTTTTTACCCCTTTTTCAAAAAAAAACTAACCTTCTAATAATAATCAACTAAGGAATTAAATCTACATATAATTTAACTCTACATACTTGCATAATACCTTTTAGAGTCAAGAAATAATTGATCATGTTATTTAATATCAAAATATTACCACTTATCAATAATCTATTTTACCTATAATGAATACTACTACAACCAAATATTGAATAGAAATCATTACCTTTATATTCACTTACTCACACTCATAATATAAATTAACTAACATGATGAATTCCATTAATATACATATGGATATTACCAATAATAAAACCTCTCAATCATTACATACTTACGTAAACAAGGATTAGACCTCATCTAGCTATCACACCCAATCACAACCACCAGTTAGTTAGTTAACAATCAAAAATATAAACAACTTGATGTATAGGAACAATAATCAATAATGTATATTTCCCAACAAAAAAGAACATAAAATATAGGAGATAAACCATTGATGACTAATAAGATCAACAAGGCCATAAGGGGCTAGGTCTTACATCGGTTGCATACCTCTCTCAAACGGTCAAAACTAGATATTGATGTAGCAACTCCATGGTCCATTGTGCCACGAACATTTCCAAGGCTGTATGATGTCAACATCTAAAAATGAAATAACAAATATGAATTTTTAAATCATTTTCATGAGTTTCTTTGTTCAATTAAAAGCATAGACAAGGCAGTAAACTATTTGAAAAAATTCCTCAAAGAAATGTGGTCTCATGTTGATGGTAAGAAATTATGAATGTCATGCCAAGAAAATTTCTATGGATTTTCTTGATGTCTTTTTTTGGATTGCTTATAAGGTAGTTATCACTGTCTTTTTGAAGGTATATAACCATATACTTCCCATGAAATATAAAAATAATGGAGAACTCGTTGATATTCATTGAATGTTAGAAAAAGGATTATTGAGAGACCTCATGATGACAAATATATTTCACCTACTTTATACAAACTTGTAGCAGATAACGACCTTCAATATCAATATGGAAAAAATGAAACATTGAAAAATACATATGTTAAGAGTTTCATAATGTGGAATGAAACACCTATAATGGAAAAGAGGATGCAATCTCATGTAGAAAGGGATATCCATAGAAAAAAATAATGATAGTCATACCAATAATGCGATGGGTAATCACTTTTATTCATGGTAGGTTTTTGAAGAATGAAGGAAAACCTTAAACCATGTTGATGAATTAGTATTAGTCAGTATACAAAAATAATAGTGAATACCATTGTGATGAAAGGAGTGAATGGTTAGATTTTTTATCATTCATGAAGGAAAGACATTCATCGAGCTAAAAAATGAGGATGATCTCTTCACAAAAGAAAATCAAGTCTTCAATCTACAATGACCTATTTGACAGTCGTTCATAACTGCATAGTAACCTTGAAGGTAGTCTTGATGACTATACAATGACCCCTATGAAAGAGATAGAACATGAAGATAAGATGGGTAGTCCAAGAAGGTAAATGAAAGGATAAAGAAAACCCCATGAGAAGGAAAAAAAAATAGTCATTAATGATTGTGATAAATATATAAATGAATATGAATTATGATTCTTAAGTTGTCCTTAACGTATAATTTGTGACTGCGATTTTAAATGATTGCAATAATTCTTGAAGAAAATTGATCATGTTGATAGTCCTCATGAATGTGATGAAGACTTTTGTATTGCTAGCAGTCTTATGACTATACTATGACCTTGGATGAAGACCTTAATATAGTGGTTAAGAAATGTGATTTATGTATTTGAAAGTGTGCTAAATCAAGCCTTAATGACTGTGACTATGCTTTGAAATGAAGATAAAGACCATGTGATTTTCCCTCATTAAGTGCAATAGTTTATCCTAAACGAAATCGTGTGACTATTCATAGTTCTCAATGAGTCTTATGAGTATGGATTCTCCATTTAAGAAAAAAGGAAAAGTTTTAAAGAGGAAAGTATGGATAAAGGACACCATTCATACATTAAAGGAAAAACATTTTTTACTAATAACTGTGACTATATTATGACCTAAGGGGAGTAATTATTACTATACTATGGATCCTTATGAAAGAAATTCATCAGGAAAATTAAAATTTTAAGGTTATAAATACATTATGAGGACAATCAACCTAAGAGCACGACATGGGATAATAAAATATCAATGATTAAGGCAATTGAGGAAATCAAGGGGTAGTTTGTCAAATGTTAGAGAAATAGAGGAAAACCATGACTAATTGAGGATAGTCATATTTTCATCATTAAAATAGGAGAGTATAGTATCATGAGAAATATTTTCATTGTATTATTGTATAGTCAAATATTCAAGGGAGGATAATAACCAAAGGGGCTAGGGTTATAGTGAAAAATGGAATATGACAGTCTAAAACAAATGAAAATCAAGAAAAATGATAGGGGGAGTCATATGTCAAAATTTATAAGACTTTCAAAAGCATAAATAGAAAGATGTCTTGGAGGTTTTTGATAGTGTACAAGACATCAAGAGATCTTCAAATGGAACAATCATTTCATTGCTGAAAATGTTAGGACTATCAAGTAAGAAATAAGATTCAAAGGATAGTTTGATAGTACAATTATCTTCAAGGATTTAACGGTCGTCCACAGATTTCTCTTAGACACAAAATGCAAGTGGTTGAAGATATCAATGCATAGAATAGAAAAACCATGATGAGTGAGGACATATATGGAAGGGATATTTGAGATGAAAGGCTTCCAAAAAATGTCATTCATTACAAAGGGAAAACTTCAAGGGTAATAGAGAATTAAAGGCAAGAAGGTAGTCACTTCATGATATATAACAATACAAGGTTCAATTTAAGGATAGTCAAATGATATAGGGAATAATTGGAGTGTCTAGAGATTCACATAAAACTCAAGACAATCATGAAAAAGGTTAGCTTTAGACATTAAAATGATAGTCCTTTTTTTCCTTTTCATCACAAAATGACAATTTTTAGTTGTAAAGAAGACATTGTCATCAAAGAAAAAGCCATAAGATAGAAAAATTAATATGTGAAATGGTCTAAGATTGAAAGGAAAATGAAAATGAAAAGTTTAAAGCCAAAATATATGATGAATTTTTTAAAGCACTAATGAAATCTCTTTCACTCATCACTTAAAGAACCTAGTTATCTAAGTTCATGTAGTTTCAAGCATTATTATAGATTTGTACATGCAAAATTACCAAAACTAGCTAACATTGTTTTACAACACCATTAATGAATAAAGGTTACTTGAGTGTAAGTTATTTGAGGATGAGAATCATGAGGTGTCGATGTTGAAGGTCCACCAACAAACTATTTGACATCCAAAGTGTGTTATGAGACAATAATTCATATAATGCTTTGAACCAAAGGAAATAGGGTGTGTCTACCTTTTAGGAGATAGAAAACTTAGGGGGCCCTATTTTTCTCTTAGTTCATTCATGGAAACCTTAGAGATCTCAAACTAATGATCCAATTAGGAAAAGTGATTGCTACAAGGTCACCTTAGGTGTGATTAAAAGGGGGGTTCACCACTAATAAAATTCTTAGAAAGAAAGAAATGAAAGTAATAGGCAATCTAGCTATATGACCTAGAAAATGAACTTGAAATTAGAATAGAAAACTAGATATAAAAAGTCGAGGACCTGGAAGATTGAAGATGCCTGAAACAAGGTCTTAAAAACTAAAATTATGACTTTTTATGTGAACTGGGACTCATATCCCAACCTTGGCAATTTAGTCCCAATCTATGGTTTCTGGCTAAATCTGGAATCTACAACTAGTAAACCAGGATGTACAGAAAATTGTTGAAAAGTGGTATACTAAGACTCATATGCCCAAGGTGGTGATTTAGTCCTAGTATCAAGGTTTAGCTGAAACTCTAGTATCCTCTAGTGATATCTTGTAGCTTCTCTCCTATCTGATCTCCGAGTCTAAAACTTTGAATTCTGGCCTGTAGGTGACTTTCCATGATGATGACAACTTCTTGAAAAAATTTACAACTTTCTTCAATCTTGCAACTTTTTCTTCAATGGATCTTTTCAAGCCTCAAAAACCTAGATCTATAATCACACATGTAGAGAGAAAAATTTTGATTTGTTAGTGGATAGGGGTTTGCCTTGGTCAAACCCCATTTTGATAATCAAACCTTGAATTGAAATGAAATAGAATGAAGGAATGATGAATAAACAATATGTTATATTTCAACTCACCAAAACCTTAGAATAAAGGTTGCAAACTAGTGTGAAATGGCTATCATGAATGTGGATCTTGAATCTTGATCTTGATATGAGATAATGTCTTTGAATGCTTGCTTCAATCATGAAAATCTACATCACAAATGTTAGCTCAAAAACACACATGATGGTTGTTTCTTGAATATAGCTCGAAAATGCTTGACAATAAGATCTTAAATGCTCTTGAATGCTTGAATACTTAGATCACACTTGCTCATGAATATTGCTAGATGACTTGTAAACTTGCTAGGATACTTAAATATTTGAATTTCTAGGAGAAAATATGTGAAATAACCTTGTATTTACACTTGTTTATGCCAAATTTCCTAAAATTACAACACTACAAGTCGAAATCAGATCTAGAAGAATAAAATCCTACCAAGAGTTGAATCCAAAATAGGTCCAAGCTAAAGTGAGTCTCATACGCTAGTTGGGGAATATGAGTCTCAATAGCCTAAGTTTGGGACAAATTTCAAAAAATGTTAAGTTCTATACCATATTTCAGATCAGGCCTTGAAACCTAGGTGGGACCCATATGCCTAAGGTGGTGTATGAGTCCCGAATCACTAGATCTAGAACACAACCCAAAAACATGAATTATGATTGGTCATTAGTTAAGTGTCGAGCTTATCCTCAGAGAAATACATTAAATAAGGCTTGTGGATGCAAAATAGGACCAAATAAGGCATAAAGAAGCCCAATTTTAGTAGGGAGGGCCCAAACAAGTGTGAAAATGTAAAGGGATACATTTTTCTACACTACACGTTCAACTATTCACATGTAACAATTATTTATTTACTAGTAGTTGCATACTTGTGGACTCAATGTCATAAACATATATAGGTCTATAGGAATGGCTAACATATCATCTACACTCTGACCCTAAATTTTCATCATATTCATTCTACTAATTTAGTTATTCTTACATTTCAAAATAGAATTTAATAAACAAAATTAAATGAACTTGTTGAATTTTACCTGAGTTCAATGTCGAATGTTTCATTCAACAAGGTATTTATCATAACCATCTACTCTGCAGATGATGATTTTGGCATATGGCTTATAAGTTTTGTCATTGATGGCAACCTAAATGGAAACCTAAGTCATACATCCGGTCCGCAATCTAGTTTTTGTATCTACCAACTAAACAGGGTGAAGAACAGTGCATCCAGTTATAAGTATAAAAGTTGATCTATATATCTCACCGGACTATTATTTTGTGTTGTGGACCCCATACAAAGGATTTTGGATGTTTGGAATACCTTGGTGAAGTATTTTTTTGATGTGCATTCACTAGTACGCAATCTAGGAGATCTGGCACACTAATCTGTTGGTTATCTATGCTAGAAGGCTGACCTGGCAAATATAGTAATCGCAGATGTATAAGGAGTAATTAATTAAATGATTTCATGCTTGATTATTTTTTTTATAGGTCCTCTCTTTGTCTTAACCTACTTTGGAGGATGCACATAAAGATTTAGTGGTGGATCTAGCCAACAAGTTGAAAATAACTTAATATTTCATAAAGCTGACTGATGGTTGAATAAATATTTGGTAGCAGATATATATATAAGATCGGTTTTATTATTGTATATATGTGGAGAAGTATGTCATATGAAAAAGAAGTATGCAAATATGGGTGTAATATGAAAATCAAAAAAGTAATAGTGCGAGTGTTGGGTTTGTGATGTGAATTAGAGAGTAGAGCAGAGCTCTAAGAGAAGAATCAGTCTACAAATCCATAAATCAATCTATGAGCTTCACCAGAACTATAACCTGGCATAAATAGATGCTATCATCTTAGTTCAATCTTTAGATGGTTTTAATCTGAAATTTTGTAAGGCAGTGAGCTCTAGGCAGTGTGCATGAATGCAAGTGCATTTCTTTTGTAACCATTTATATTTGAGTACTCAAATTGTGGATTAACCTTCACTGTGGTTTTTATCCTAACAGGGTTTCCACACAAAAATATGTGTGTTATGTTGTTATGAATGTCTCTTTTGAATGCTTACATCTTTCTTTTAATGTAATGACATAATGGTTTAAGTTTTAGAGTAACAAAAGTTAAGATTTTCTGAACACTGAATCACCCTCCCTTGTTAGTGTTCCCTTGAGTCCAACAACTTGTATTAGAGCATAGATCCTCTGAAGAAGTTTAGACGCTTGAGGTGAATCTTGGAATGTGATGGAATCTGGTAGTCTTCAGTAGCAGCTTTTGGTCGCATTTGATGACCTTGATCAGTTTAAAGAAGAAGTACAGGAATTAAAATAAAATCTTAGAGATGCTGAGAAATTCACTCATTCATTGAAAGATCGGATTGTTAAATCTAGGGAGAAAAGAAAGGATCTATGTGATCAGATACAACAGAAGGGGAACAAAAATATGGATGATGCTAACTTGAATCAAACCTTAAAGGAAACAACTGAAGAATGTGAAAATCTTGCCAGAGATAATAAAAACCTAAAACACGAGATGGAATCTATGATGACGAAGATGACTAAAGAGATTGAAGAAAGGAAGAAAAATGAGGAAAATCTTGCTCAAACCCTGAAAGAGAAATCTGATGAATGTAGTAGAATAAATGAGGAATTCACTCAGTTGGAAAATGAATTACAAAGATCCAGAAACAATGAAGAAGAACTTGGTAAGAAGATTGCTACTCTTAGGAATGATCTTATGATTGAAAATGAGTACAAAGAAAAGTTTAAGATCAGTGCAATGAAGCTTGATGAAATAACTCAAGGAAAAAAGAGTGTAAATGATAAGAGAGGTATTGGATACAAAAAAAAGGAGAAATTTCTAGATCAAGACAAAAGAATTTAAGACAAAACAAAGATGGAAGGTATCTAGTACAACAACCTAATGCTCAAAATTTTAATGGATATTGTTTTTCCTATAAAAGGTTCGATCATATGGTTGCTCAATGTAGAAGTAATATGAATTCAAGAGTTTCATCATTCTCTAGTCAGTTTTTTAATCACAAAAAGTTTGATCATAAGTTGATTGAATGCATAAATGTGTTAAGAAGGAATGTTGAATGTTATACATGTGGAAAATTTGGGCATGTTGCTAATCAATGTAGATCAAGAAGAATCCATTGGAATTATTGGTCAAGACAAGAAATAATTGTGTGCTACAACTGTAATAAGTATGGTCACATTGCAAAATTTTGTAGAAACAAAAATGCAGACAGAAGAGGTCTGGTATACAGAGGTAGAAATATAGAGAAAAAATGATAAATGGAAAGAAAAAGTGACTATGGATGAAATAAGAGATCAGATGAAAAGGACATGGTTAAGGAAGAATGATTGTGATACTGGAAATGGTTCCATACAAGAACCTGCTTCCGCTAATTCTTTTGGTAATTGATTTCAGGCCATTGGCCTAGGGGAAGTCTTTCAAGAAAATATTCCCTCCCTTGTCTATGATGGTACCAAAACATAGAGAATAGTCAAGAAGGTGTATTTATGGGTACAAAGGTTTTGGATAACTTTAGTAAAAAGAATTCAGACAATTTGTAGGTCTGCAAAAGATCTGTTTGTAGTTGTTTGAGAAAACAGAGTATCTAGAAAACTTAGGGAAAATGCATTTATTGCACATGTGCAAACTATAAAAGTCAAGTTGGAATCATCATTTTTCACTTTGCATCAAAGAAGAGAAGAAGGAGAGAACTCGATAGATGGATTATGAAGCAGTGAAATCAATTCATCAGAAATTCTCAAAATCTATCAAGTATTTCAAATTATTCTCAAAATCTTCATACAATTTGGTGTGCAGTTGCAAACCTTAAATATGAAAATAAAATGGAACAAATCAAAGGATTGATCATTCTAGATGAATATAACAATGCAAATATTAGGTCTATGAGGAATTTTTTACTACCTAATGAACTGAGGCAATTGAGCAAAGGTAAACATAGAAATTTGAATATTTGGAATGAGTTTTCATACTTTGAGAATGAGAAATTCATAAAATTCATCTTGAGCATATTACATGATGATATTTTAACTTTGGACAAACCCTACATCATTTCAAAGGAGGTAATTGATAATTTGACTGGATTATGCAAAGTTAGAGATGTGCCGACGAAGAAATCTATTTGGAACAAAGAGGTTGAAACCCTAACCAGAATAATCAGAGATTAGAGGGCACTGATAATTGTGACAATCAATAATCTTGTTACAAATTATATTGCACACAGGATAACATACAAAATCTTCTACAAAAATTGAGAAGGTGCTACATCAATTGGCACAGTCTACATTTCTTACAAGATGCTAATTGAAGGTCAGGACTTTGACTTGTGTGGGTTGATAAAGGATCAACTAATGGAGAATGTGCAACTGAAAAAAGAAATAGGCTACCCTTTTAGGTTTGGTACCTTGAGCATATTCCTAGTAATGTATTTCTTGAATTTTTTGTCGAAGATCGACAATGTGGTGTGGAAGGCAAAGGAATCAATATATAAAAAAATATAATCATATTCTAGGAGCTTGGCTAATTGGGATATAGAATTTGAAAATGTATTTAAGAATGTGCTTGCAAAGTGTGGTTTAGTTAATATTTCCCTCCCGGTAAGAATAATTGAAGTTGGTTCCTCTTTCAGTGGCATGGATAAAGGATAGAAAAGAGGTAAAGAAATTGTTGAATACAACCCTCCAAAAAGAAAAGTTCCCAGAATTGAGGGAAAAGGTAAAGATAAGGAAATTGTGGATATTCCAAATGAAGAGTCTGATGAAGAAACTGAGAAAAATGAATCAGAACCAAAAAAAGCCAATGAGGAAGAAGATGATTTTTCAAAATAAATGTTACAATAGCTTATTCAGGAAGAAGGTGGAATGCAGAAGACTGCTAGGTTATGTCTGTTAGACCATCATATGATCAATACATGATCCCAAGTGTATTAAATGCTCATGCTGGGTATTGCAAGATCAAATTAGAAATTATGCAAAACATTTTGCCTGATGAAATGATTGAATGCAGTAAAGAGATTGAATTCTGAAGCTCAAGAAAGGGAAGCTGGTGAATTTATCTCTCGCTTGAAGGATAAATTCAAACTATCCATTTCCAAATTGAAGAAGAAAATGAATGAATTGAGACAGTGCATAAATTCAACTAACAATATCTACAGCTATTGCATCTGTCCCATGTTGTTAGTAATTACAAAGAGAAATTGGAACAGATTGAAATAGAGTTGAATAGTATTGGGAAAAGCTTTGACATATTTCAGGATCAGGATGACACCATCAGAAAAATAATTCAAGAGTTACATTCTGAACACACCAAAATTCAACTCACCAAGAACACACTTGTTGATACCTTTTGGAAGGTAAAGGATCTAATCGAATGCATATTGGAGCAGATGGTGGAAATACTAAGGAATGGTGAGAAACTGGAAGAAGAAATTACAATTCTAGAATCCTTAACTGAAATTGTTAACAAAACATCCAAGAATAATAGTCTGATCATTATCATTGGAATCGCAATAGATGCTTGGAAGAAATTCCTTCTGGAAGTGAAGAAAAACCATAAGATAATCTTCTAAATGCAGCAGTTAATTATTTTCAAGTTTTTGAAGCTTTGATCAAAGGAGGAGAATTGTTGGCATATATGTGTTAAAGTTTTGAAGCCTTGAGGATTTTGAACACATGTTTTGTCACTATCTTTTTAGTATCACATTTTGGCTTTTTGGCATATGGCTTCCATGCTTTGTCATTGATGTCAAAGGGGAAGAGAATGCAGTGAAAAATGCCTTATAAATCTTAGGGGGAGAAACTGCAACAAACTTTGGCAGTATACCTATAATGATTCTGACACTTAATCATTTTTCACTAACTGCTGCCATCAATTCCAAAGGGGGAGATTTTTGGCATATGGCTTATAAGAGTTGTCATTTATGGCAACCTAAATGGCAACCTAAGTCATACATCTGGTCCACAGTCTAGTTTTTGTATCTACCAATTGAACAGGGTGAAGAACAGTGCATCTGATTATAAGTATAAAAGTTGATCTAAATATCTCAGCGAACTATTATTTTGTGTTGTTGACCCCATACAAAGAAATTTTTATTTTTGGAATACCTTGGTGAATGATTTTTTGATACACATTCATTGGTACGCGATCTAGGAGATCCGGTGCACTAATTTGTTGGTTATCTATGCTAGAAGGCTGACCTAGCAAACATAGTAATTGTGGATGTATAAGGAGTAATTAATTAAATGATTTATTTCCTGATTATATTTTGTATAGGTCTTCTCTTTTTCTTAAATTAATTTGTAGGATTCACATAAATATTTAGAGATGGATCTAGTCAACATGTTGAAAAGAACTTAATATTTCATAAAGTCGATCGATGGTTGAATAAATCTTGTAGGAATAAGGTGTCTCAACCTTGGATAATTCCTTTATTCTTATTATTTGTTTTGTAAAATGTATTTCAAAATAATGTAATTAAGTGTGAGTGTACATGTCTAGTTTGCATGTTGATGTGTCACTCCACTTAATGTGTCGGCATCTTGAATTGTGTGTAAGGAGATCATGGCTGAAACGGTTATGACGGATTCCTATGACACGTAAGAGCTATGTCTGGAAGATTCAATGACAGGTGAAGACATGTGGCAATTGATAAAGTTGAGTACTGTACACTCTTCCACGATAGTGGGGATGCAAAAAATTTTCGAGTTCCTATTTTCTCGGAGAATGGTAAAACCCTAATACAGTTATCTTCGGAAGTTGCCCTAAAAGGGAAGCGCATGATATAAGCGTTTTTTAGGGTTGCGAAGATTTGTGATGTGAGTGTATTGTTGGAACGTTTTTTCATGCTGCCGCATTTTGTCTTCAAGAGTTGGAAATCTCCTGAAAGAACTTGCATTGCAAGTGTGTTGTAACCGTTGTGTTGAAGATAATACATTGTGCAGGTTTTGGAGTGCTGGGGTTTTTTACCGAAAGGTTTTCCCCAGGGTAAATCATTGTGTCATTCTTCATTTTCTGTATGTATGGTATATTGCTGCAATATCTTTGTTAAGTAGATTAACGAATCTGAAATTGTAAGGGTTTAAAACGAATTTGCACCATACTTTCCTTAAGAGATTAGTGTGGAAGCTGCCTGCCTGAGTTCCTTACAAATCTTTGGTAGCAGATATATATAAGATCAGTTTTATCATTGTGTATATGTGGAGAAGTGTGTCATATGAAAAATAAGTATGTGAATATGGGTGTAATACAAAAATTAGAAGAGTAATAGTGCGAGTGTTGGGTTTGTGATTTGAATTGGAGACCAGAGTAGAGCTAGGAGAAGAATCAGTCTATAGATCCATAAATCAATCTATGAGCTTCACCGGAACTATAACCTGGCATAAATAGATGCTATCATCTCAATTCAATCTTCATATGGTCTTAATTTGAACTTTTGTAAGGCAGTGAGCCTTCCCTTTTGAGTAGTGAGCTCTAAGCAATGTGCTTAAATGCAAGTGCATTCTCTTTTGTAAACATTTATATTTGAGTACTCAAATTGTGGATTAACATACACCATGGTTTTTCCCCTAATAGGGTTTCCACACAAAAATATATATGTTATGGTATTATGAATGTTTCTTTTGAATGCTTTAATATTTCTTTTAATGTAATGACAAAATGGTTTAAGTTTTACAGTAACAAAAGTTAAGATTTGTTGAACATTGATTCACGCCCCCCCCCCTCTCAGTGTTCCCTTGAGTCCAATAGATGTATACTGTGTAGCTGCTTCTCGAGCACTCTCACTAGCATACCTATCAAGAAAATTGAAAGAGGCATAGTGGTGGGATAAAACTCTAGGCTTATGAGTCTCACCCACATGAGGCTCTACTAGAGGCCTCATACATCGTATAATGCTCTAAGTGAGTGAGATAATCGAGTTCATCGTGCCCACCTCGATACTGTCCTTCACAACTAAAGGAAAAATAACATGATCCACCATGGGTTTGGCCAAGGATTTCAGTGCCAACTATAGATTATGTCATGCAATTGATCTATCATGTGTAGAGCCCCCACCTCTACCCTGAAATTTTAAAATGTCAAAATAGTTTGGCACCTTATTGAGGAAAAAATCACAATAGAGTTTCCTAGAAAAATACTATGGTACCTCATAGTAATTGCATGGTGGTTAGTCAAAAACCATCCACCACCAGTTCAAAAGCTTATTTTTAATTAATTCATGGTGGCACCAATGGATGGGGAACCTCCTACATGCATGTGATAGAGGTGCATTAGTTCTTGGGTCTATAAAAAGGGCACACAAGTCAGCTTTGCTAACTTTTTCTTTTTTCACATCTGCATAGGAAAGTACAATTACATAAAATCATTTTAATTCATCCCTCTTATTTGACCAAAAAATAATTTTATCACTCATTTCTCCTACATGTGATACAATTAATTTGAGTGATTTGACAATGCCTCTCCTATAAGGGTGGGTTGTAGAATGCTCATTTAATCTTCCAATCAATAGTTCAAGCTCTCTTTCATTGTTTTCAATTTGATTTAAAATAATTTATTGGGTTCCTTTTGGATGCCTATGAATTGAGGGAGGGGTTTGAGGTTGTTTTTGTTCAGGGAGGTCTTCATGAGGGGGTGATTGTGAATTGTCAATGTTTGGAGGTGGAGAATGATTTCCTGGAAATTTTAAAAAAAAATTAATTAAAAAACCTATTTCAATCTACATTTTAATTCAAATTCAAAACAAAACCAATAGAGATACACAAATCTTCAATCTATTTGACCTCTTTGATGTCTTGGAAGAAACGTCATGAAGAATCATAAGAAAAAATTGATCTCCTTTTAGTGAGCATGAGTTGTAAAGACACAAAATGAGGGCTCAAGTTGGGGTTTGCAAAAAAATGAGTTTTTAGTGCATATTTTTTAAAGAACTTTAACATTTGGCAAGTACCAAGTTTGGTGCTCACCAAATGAATTAAGAATTTGGTGAGCACCAAATTTAGCACTCTCCAAATTCTTAAGTCATTTGGTGAGTTTCAAATTTGGCGCTCTCCAAAAGCTTAAGTTATTTGGTGAGTGCAAAATTTAGTGCTCTCCAAATGCTTAAGGGATTTGGTGAGCACCAAATTTAGTGATCTCCAAATGCTTAAAGCATTTAGTGAGCACCAAATTTAATGCTCACCAAATGCTTAAGGCAATTGGTCAGTGCCAAATTTAGTGCTCACCAAATGCTTAAGGAATTTGGTGAGCACCAAATTTAGCGCTCACCAAATTCTTAAGGCATTTGGTGAGCACCAAATTTAGTGCTCTCCAAATGCTTAAGGCATTTAGCAGCCACAAAATGCTTAATTTTGAGGTTTTTGCACAATGTGGAATCTTTTTTGTGTCACAGATTGGTGACCACACCCAACTTCTCACTGCAGGTGGACTCACTATCCAAGTGAAATCACTATTCATTGAAAGAAAAAAAGATAGAATAAATTTTGTGGCTCATAGCTTAGATTAAACTATTACAATTGCATCTATCATATGCATGAGATACAGTTCTAATGAAGCTCAATAAATTGAACTTACACACTTCATTTTATTTTGATCTAACACTCTTCATTCCTTTGCATTAACATCACTCTAATATTCTGCTCAACATTCACAACTTATATTTATAAAGTATTTTCTCAATTCACATCATTTGCATCGTTGGCATGTTTCTCATATATCAAAACACTAAAAATGATCTAGCTTATATATTTTCTTCAAGTACAACATCAATTAGATCAACCTAATTATATGTAACATACAAAAAATATAATATATAACTTGTCATCCCAAATCCTTCCACACACACATCACACCAAGATTCAATCCTTAAAACAATTTGAAATAGGTCATAATGGACCTATAATAGCTCCTGCATAACTCTGTAATACTTAACCTTCACATACCTTCAAACCTATTAGGTTGGCACTAGAAAAGACCTAATACAAAAATTCTCCAACTATATACCCATATTCAGACATGTGGACCTCAAAAAGCTATGTCATCTGGAATTCTCACTCTATTGACATCTATCAACATCTCCTTCAATCCACATAACCAAAATCCTATCTACAGAAAAATGTGGACTCTCCAACTCATATGCACTATATAGAAAATGAATATAACTACTAGGTTGAACTATTTTGATTCATAAATTTTAAACCAAAAGTTGGAAATCGAGACAGAATTCTATAATTAGATGCTTCTACCAACCAAAAGAATTATTCTAGAATTGCATACTAAAATTTTAATTCATGGACCATTGCGGACCCAAAAATTGAATTCCTTGTTACATAGAATTAGCAGAACTGGTAGTTGGTCAATTTTCATCATAATTGACTTCACCAAATCAAACCTTCTTGTAAAATTATCGTCCACAAAAATCCCAAAACATGTTAGAATCAACCAAAATGATCTACACCATGATCTCCATATCAAGATACAATGTTGACATCAATGACAACACTAGTTACAAAACATAATATTATACCTTGTACTTATCCTCATGCTCCTATTGCCAACAACTACATCAATGAAAAACTCCACATTCTTCCAACAATCTCCCCCTTTTTCCTTGATGGGTAGCATGCCAAAACAACTCCAAAATATTCTCCCCCTTTGAAATCAAGGGCAAAGGGTGCATGCGACAACTTTTCTAACATATATTGGATCTCCCCCTGAGAAATTTATGCATATGCACAAAATGAAAGATTGAATTGTTGAAATAATGAAGAAGGAACCCTTTTAATGTGTTGTCATTGATGCCAACATTAATTGTTGATAGTTTATCAAATCTGGTGAATAGAATGGAGATATTTTAATCTGGTATTTTGGTCTAGAATTGCTCGTGCAATAAGATCGACTTATGAGGTTATGATATATTATTCCTAACTACTAAATGCATCTATTATCAATATTTCAACATTTAGGGTGAATGGGATAAAAGTAACAAGTAACAGTAGTTTGGTATCCTGTTCTGGATTTACACAATACAAATGAGTATGTCTAATCTGGTCCACACTGAACCTCTAGTGATTTAGATTAGTGTTTACAATTTTGGGAGATTGATTACAGATTTTAGTACACTATATATTCCAGATGGCAAGTGATTATATGATTAGATGGATCATTGGTGTTGATTAGTTGGCTTATTTTGTGATTAGGTCTAACTCCTAGTCGACCTACTGCTTATTGTATGTTGTGAATATTAAATGTGCATTGTGGATGTTAATGAGATGTATCTTAGGTCCATACCAACCTAAATTAAGGGTTGCACATTTGGTTTGAGTGAGTAGATGTTTTTGATTCAAGTGTGGAGTCGACAAGGCAATTTTGAATTAGTATAGGGCTACATCTATTTAGGATGACCTAATTGATGTATGTAGATGTAATTGGGTATATATGTGCAGCATTTTTGAGTTGTATGAAGAGATGAAAAGTGATGTAATTCCAGATGATATGTGATATGATGTAAACAAGCAAATTTTTATGTGTGTGATCCGAATAAGAGCAGAATTATTGTGAATGTTGAGCAGAGTAATGTTTTATATTCAAAGCTACAAAGGAACTAAATTCAACACAATGAAGTTGCACTTTGTATCAGTTCACATTTTGGCTATGTAGTCCTTCTTCTTTTTGTATCTATCCTTGATTGTGAGCCTTATTGGATAGTGTTTCCTAGTAGTGAGCCTCTGTAATATCTTATAACTAGTTATAAAATATTGTGAGCTCATTCTCACCATGTTTTCTCTCTTTTTAGGTTTTCCACGTAAAAATCCCAGTGTTCATGTGTCATGTGATATTGTGGTTGCTTGATATTTTCATTCATAGTTTCAGTTAGATTTGTATTGATAATTGGATGGTTTATGATCAAATGGTTTGATAGAATACCGATTCATCCCCCTTAGTATTTTGGGTGTTCAACAATTGGTATCATAGCATGGTTCCTTCTGAGAAGCCTAACAACTTGAGGAAGATCTTGGAGATGGAACACATGGCTGATAAAAAGTCTTATTCCTTGCAAAGAAATATTTGCAATTGAATACATTGAAGATGACTGCATGATTGATAAATAATAACTTAAATTTGCTCTTGAAGATCTTGATAGAGTTGAGGGTGAGAAAAAGATTTTGAAGGAAAACCTAAAGGAATAAAATAAATGTATCAAAAAGTTGAGAGAAAAAATCAAGAAATTCAGAGAGAGACATAAAGAATTCAATGAATAATTGAAGAAATAAAATGAATACATCACCAGATTGAAGGTATAAGTGGAAGAAAAGAAAAGAATTGAATATTTATTGAATGCAATAGTAGAAAGCAAGGCTGATGAATGCAAAAGATTTGAAAAAGAAGTGGTAACTCTGAGATCTGATCTGGAATAAGCAAGAGCTCATGAGGAAAAATTCAAAACAAGTACCACAATTATTTATGAACTAATTGTAGGATAGAAACCATCTAAAGATAAAGGTGGTTTGGGACTTGATGAAGGAGAAATCTCAAAGTTAAATCAGACTCCTAACAAGTTTGATAAGCAAAAGAAGACTCAACGAAATGGCAAACAATTCAGAAATCAAAGAAGCAATTATGGAAGACCCCCTGTCAGCCAACCAAATGCTCAAAGGTACCCATCTTTTACTGGTATTTCCTTTTCATGCAATAAATTTGGACACAAGGCAATAGAATGTGGAAGTAGAATGAATCATAATATTGGATCCTTCTCTAGACAATATTTTGGATGCAAGAAATTTGGACAAAGAGATATTGAGTGCAGAAGTCAGATGATGAATAGATATAATGTTAGTAGAATGGTTCAATATTTCAATGGTTACTATTATACATGCAATATGTTTGAGTATAAAGCTAAACAGTGCAGATCAAGATTGAATAGAGGTTAGTTTGGTCAGAAAAATGTTGTACTCTATAATTGTAGCAAACCTAGACACATTTCAAGATTTTGCGGAAGTAAGAATGGAAGGAAAACTAATCTGGGAAAGAGGAATGAACCTGTGAAGAAAATTGATCCTACTAAAGCAAAGAAGGAAATGGAGAAGATTTTGAGAAAGAAATAGGAACCTAATAACAAAGATGAATCAAACGTATTTGTACATCCATCTGGTGTAGATAATTCTCTTAAAAACTAAACTTAGGCATGGGCTTAGGGGGAGCAATAATAGAAAAAACTAACAACCCCCTAGAAATATGAGGTGTCAAGGAGTGACACAAAGATATATGGTGTAAAATTATATTCTTAAAATTTTAGAAAAGAAATTGGCAGAATATATGAAAATATGAAAAAATGCAAAGCATTTTAGGGTTTATAGTGTATTAGTGAAAGATTTCATCAACTTTTTTTGAACTTGAAGCATTCAATGAAAAATTAGGGAAAATTGTTAAGACATAAAATGAATTCCTAAGTCAATTTTAATCACATTTATACATTTGAAGAGATAGAAACAAATTGAAGGATATTAGAAGGTGAATTTGGTGCATGAACATTCAAACCCTAGATCTCGTTGTGTGCATAAAAGGTATTTACAAGTATATGTGCTTCATGGGTTTGAAATAGAAGTGATTTCATAAGCATTTGAGTTTGAATTGAAGTTATAATGGCTACACCAACCATCATAAACATCACCGAGATACCTAGCCCAAAATTTTAGAGGTATTCATGGAAAGTATTTGATAATGACCCTGACGATGCTTTTTCAAAGATTCCTTATAGAGTTTTACCCATTGAGGACACTAGGGCTTACATACATGGAAAAATAGAAGAGTATAATTACCAAAGGATTAAAGATCTATGGTCAAATGAGCTAACTAGAGATAATTTATTGATAAAACTAGAATACATTAACCTGGTATGAAAGAAGCTTGATATTTGGAATTGGTTCCCTAACTATAGCAATGATATGGATGCTAAGTATGTAAGGCAACAATTGAGTAGAATGTATGATAAATTCATGTGGACCAACATGCCTGCACTAATTTCTAAGGATGTGATTGGATTATGTTGTACCCAACCTATACTAGTTCTAAAATCTATGAAGAACGAAGTGGTTATGGAGTTAACTAGTACTTTCTTTCATAGAAGAGCCCTAAAAAAAAACCCATCAAGAACCCTACTATAATATATGTTGCAATAATGATAGTGTATAAGATTTATTTATAAAAAAAGGGATAATTCAATTTCTACAACTACTATTTATGTTGCTCAAGATATGTTTGTAAATGGGAAATATTATGATCTATATGAGTTTCTCCAGTATCAACTTATGAAAAAATTAAAGAAAATCAAAGAGAATAAGTACGCATTCAAATTTGGAACCCTGTTTATGTGTTTCTATTATACTTTTTGAGAGATCTTACCTAAAGAAAAGACATTGTATAAGATATAAGAAGACTGGTGGGACATCAAATTTTTTATTATATGCACAACATAGGTGACTACAAAGCTCAAGATGATGCATTGACTAAATTTTTCATAGTATTTCAAAATAATATGCATGATAGAGAAAGGATTTGTTGTTCATGTTTTGTACAGACGTCCTGCTATAGGTAGGGACCCCCTCTTTTCGCTCCCGATGGTCCGCTTTGCTCCCATCTCATTTTGCATGCCCCTTTTCTTAGAGCCTAGATCTGTCATGTGTCATCAAATGATCAAATTCCCTTGACCATATTCACCTACCTAAGTTTCGCTAAGTCTTTTTCTTTCGTGGAAGTGGCCCTATGGGTTTCCCTTCGCTCATTGCCTCGACGTCCTCCGGGCCTAATCCCCGCTTGCTTGGTTCAAATTTTCCTTCATTTTGATTGTGGGGAAAAGTTTCCCATGGATTTGTGATGTTTTTGTGGTGCCTTAGTAAACTGCTAAGGTTTTGTTAAGTTTTGGGAAGTTGCAAAATTTTCATTCTAGAACTCCGTCCCTCCATGGTCGTTTCTGAAACTTCATCCCTCCACGGCTATTCCGGGAACTTCATCCATCCCTGGCTGTTCTGAAACCTAGCCCCTTTGTGACCATTTCTAGAACTCTGTCTCTCCTTTGTCATTTTTTCATCCATTCGCCCCTGACATTCTGGCTTCTAGAACCCAGCCCCTCTATGGCCGTTTCCAGAACTTTGTCTCTCCTTTTCCATTTTTTCATCTATCCACCCTCGGCATTCTGGCTCTTAGAACCTTGCCCCTTCTTGGCCATGTCCAGAACTCCATCCCTCTGTTGCTGTTCCAAGAACTTCGTTTGTCCTTGGCTATTCCGGAACTCGGCCCATCTAGAGCACACATTAATGTTTATGGTCCAAATGAGCTCCAAATATGAATATTATGATCTTTTAATGATGCATGGGTGAATCTAACAAGGAGTTTGCAAGATTTGACTAAAATTTCCTTGATTTATGTATGAAATCACTTACGACACTTCATGTATGTGGGTTTCAAGAAGCCTACAATGGGTCCATCAAGGAGACCCATTGAGAAAATTGAACAAGGAAAAGCACATGGGTATGTGCAGGATCATGATGGGCCAAAAAGTGGCGATATCTAAGTGATATGATGGCCCATGTGGCCGACAACTTATTTTTTACCCAAAATTGATGAAATGAAAAGGGTTTTTAAAGGAGATTCCCAGCTTTCCACCAATATAAATTATGATTTACTTTGAATTTAATAAATAATTATTATTCATTTTCTATTTGAATTACGACTAAAGTCCTGATTGATAGGCTGATTGAAAAACATCTATAACTTTCAAACAGTACCACATTTTTTTAATCCAAAACATGCGTCACATTCTATGATTTGCATACTATAAGATTAAAAATAAATAAATTGAATTTCATGAATTTTTGACCAAGTTAAGGTGGTTAGACATATGAACTTTTATATTTTAAAAAATTTGTAATAAAAAAATCATAATTAATTATTTACTTGGAAGAAAATTACAAAAAAATATGCATCACATCCAGACATGAGTCCCCTATTTATATCTAAAATATTATAAAAATATATTATCATTTTATTGTGGTTAGGGTGGTCAGATAGACACCTACTTCTTATATTCCCCTAAAATTTAAGTACTACTGCATTGAAATTTCAAATTTTCAACAAATAGATTTTTATTTTTTTTAAATAAATCTAGTAGTTTAGAAACTACATTCAATTTTCTATAGATTCTATTCTTACATATTTTTAAAATAATATAGATAACTTATTCAAATTTTTACGTCAAGTTGCCTAACTCTGATTTTATGAATTTTATTGCCACTTAAGGGGCTATTTTTTCCATGATGATCCTGCACATACCCACATAGCTCTTGTCATCATTCATTTTATGCTCACCTCTCCTTGTGGCACCCATCAATACAGCTAGCATTGGAAGAAGGCCTGTGCCAAGGAAGTCAATGAAAAAAATGCAAAGGAGTGGCCTTGAAGAAAGCATAAGAGGAGTTGTCCTAATTTTCACTAGATCATGATGATCTTCAAGGGGTTGTCTTCCTGAATGAGGGGAAATGAATCCATTGATGCCAATCATCAACGAGGCTGTTTGATCCAATGAATAATGTTGCAAGTCCATTAAGCAAAGGGTAGCTTTCAGGTAGTTTCAACAAAATTAAAGGGAAATCAACTAGAAGACAAACTGTTATAGCACATGGGCACTAAAAGACAAAATAGAGAAAAGGACAAAATATGTATTTTAAATTGTTGAATATTGTGGGTTAGGTGAAGCCCTAGTGCAATCAAATCTAGGACACACAATGTAATTCAATCCTGGCCATTCATTCGGGCTTTGGAAAACTATAAATAGGGGTCTTCCCCTCATTTGTAAAGGGTTGGAGAGCTGGTTTAAAAGCATTTTGCAGCAATAGAAAGAAACATTGCATGATTTAAGGGTGTTTCCTTTTGAGTTTTCTCATTATGTGTGCATGGTTCTACTTCCCTATTAGTTTAGTAGTTAATTTTTTTGAAGTGAAGTGATAATGGTGTTTGCTATTATAGTATTTGATGAATTTCTAGCTCATGCTTTTTGTGGTTTGTTGATGATGAATCACTTTGTAAAGCTAGTCTGAGCTTCTTTACTTTTTTGCTGCAACCTAGTTCAATTGCATGTTCATGATGTATGTATGTAATCTGAAAATCTGCAGTCCTTAGAAGATTGCATTAGTTTTGTGTAACTATAGGACCTCTTGGCCAAGAAAAATCTAGTTTATGGAGTTTGTCTATTGTAGCGGCCTCCATTATCACTATTCATTCATAGTTTTAGATCCAGGTTCCTCTTCTCTTCCCTACCCTTTTTCCTTTTTTTAATAGGTAACCTTAGGCAAGGTTCATTGCACATTATAAAGTTAAATCCAATGATAAAATGGATTTCAAGACTGCTGTTTGAACCTACAACAAACACACAACTCTCCCATCTTAAGAACTCTATTTGTAGATCCAACTTCCCCACTTTGTAACTCATCCATAAGACCACCTTGTGAATCCAACAAATCACATAAAACAACTAAGATATTCCAAGCACTATCAAGACCTGACATTAAAGACCTTGGGATAGTGTTCTATAATTTGATTGTGGAAGATTTTCTTTCAAGAGAGGTGATGCACCTACACATTACCTATGTTGAGAAGTGCACAAAAAACACAACAAAATTGGTGCTAGAAGGAGGGCATGACATGTTGAGGCTACAAAGCTGAAAGTTGGAATTTGAAATGAACACTTTCAAAAAAGAAATTTGAGATAGAGAGATCTCTTTTAATGCTAAAACATAAAATGAAAAAAATTTGAAGGAAAAAGAAGTTGAGTTGAAATGGAGCAGCATGTACAAATTGACATCACGTAGCTACATGCAGATTTAAATAGAAGACTGAGGAAACTGTTGCAGCAATTCGCATTAGCGGATACATGTCAGATCCATTTCACGGATAGACATAACAAATTGGGGTGTTAGAATTTTTTGAGCAGGATTGAAAGAGAATTGCAAGGAGAAATTCCCTTTTGGGAAATCTACCAGCCCCTGGCTCTTGAAGATCCGGAAGAGGAAATGGCTAATATGGCAAACAAGGAATTTGAAGAGCTGATCCAAGAACATTTGAAAAACAAAGATAGACCAAGATTGGAGGAGGTGTTGATGTCTACTTGGTGCAGATTTCATAATGCACCTCACTCTGAATTCACTTGCTCATCTTGCATGATTATTATCACTCAAACTCGATGTTGTTTGAAGGAGTTGGAGCAACCAACTCTCAATGAAGGCAAGTCATCCCATGAGGTAGGAGAGTTTTCAACATTTGGAGGACAGCAAAGTAAAGATGGACCAAGAAATTTGACACAAGTTGTTGCTGGGACAACAAACATAGAAAATGAAAACCAAGAAGAAGGAGCAAAGTGCCTTGGGCCAGCAAGTAGTCTAGATGAAAATTCAGCTAGAAAGAAATTAGAAGGTCCTTTCTCCATCAGTAAAAGATAGTCCTCCAGTCTAGAAGATAAGCTATTGATAGTTGAGGATGGGTCAACAAAGTTTGCAGCAGCTCATGAGGATTTTGAAAATTAGAAAGAGAAAAATCAGCAAAGGGAAACGGATGACAACCTTGCTAAAATAGAAAATTATGATGAAGGCATAAGTAAAATCAAATTAGAAGACATCTCCTTCATAAATTACAATGATCGAGTAACTGAAAATGAAATTTTGGAGAAGTGGGGACAACCACTCACCACGTCTGTCTACCATCAAGCTTCTTTTTCAAGTGATGATGAGGACCCAGTAGCGGAAAGATATGACGAACTCATCTCTAGAGTAGCAAAGGATTGGTCCGAGCTGAAATACAAAGTGGATTTGGAGGTGCTACTACTGCCGAATTGGTGCAAACTTCATAATTCATCACACTCAGAGTTCACATGCGGACTATGCCAAGAAGCCATCAAGCAAGTCAGAGAACAAGCAAGGTAGCCGAGCACACTACTTCTTGCATTTGCTTCAAGGACAGAATGTGAGGACCAAGAGCTTGAGCCAAGTGACATCTCAGCTAAAGGCAGTCCTCAAGAGGATGTTGGGACAACAATAGAAGAAAGACAACAATACAATCTCGAGCTTTCACGTGATGAATTAGATCAAATAGGAATTTTTTCCACCAATCATCATGAATTTCTCCTTCTTCAAAAGAATTTTTGCACCATGGACAATAGGCTTTATGACAAGTCTTTGGAGGGAGATTGCGTAGTGGATTTTGGTCCCCTTGATGAGGTTCCATCAATTGATGACTTCTTTCTGTTGGGAGTTGTATTGCAGAGGTATGCTCATACTGAAGAAGAGCACATCCCAGAAGAAGGTAGCGATGAAGACATACTCCTTGAGCCTTTGAATGGTGATGCACTAGATTTTTTGGATTGGGAGAGGGGTTCCTTCTCCATATACAGTGATAGTGAGGAAGGGTAAATGAGTGAACGTCATGATAAGATGCATGAACAACAAAGAGAATAAGACAAAGGTGGGGGTGCTGAGATAGCTGCCACCAAAGATGAAGCACCTAGTCGACTACAAGATGCAACTTGGAGTCCTTTCGCCATGATCATTGCTGATCCTCCTTCATATTTAGATGGATGCAATAGGAAATATTTGTGCATGTCATTGTCCAACAACATTGAAGACCACATAAATAAGGACAACACTTGGGAAAGGAAGTGGGACATTGTGCTACCTTTTGAGGATAACAATCAAGTGGACACTTGGTTTGCAGAAGATCAATGAGATGAAGTCTATCTTCTCAAAGAATAATTGATAGGGATTATCGATCCCATGTAAGATTTGGAAGAAGTGTTTTTTGCCCCATTCTCCCTACCTTATGTAAGCTTGATTCCTGAAATGTTGCGCCCTCCACCATGATCGCTCGAGGTTGTTGATGCAACGATTGACGATATAGTGCTTTCTCTTGATTGTCAAATGCTGCCACCTCCATGTGACAAAATCTAGGTTCTATCCTTCCTTACTACTATTAATTTTCATAGCTGCACTTATCATTTTGATTATGGGAATGAGGGGAAATAGACGTGTTTATGGATTAATCACGGGTTTAATGAACCTCCTCAACTCTTGGTTCTTCATGACGTTGGGGTAGAATTTGAATGCTGTAATATTGAATTTATTTTCTTTGAATATAAGGATAAATCTGCATGGTTGAGAACTATAATGATTTCTTGTTTGCTTGTACATGCATTGCGAAATCCAATGGGCATGAGTGTTGATTGGCCTTTCCTGAATGTAGTTCTTTGTAAATATCTTTGTACATAGCTCATTTTGAGTAGTGTAGGTTTCCTATAAATACTCTACTTTCCTACTTTCCTTAGGTTAGTTGGTTTGTTGTGGGTTCCTTGCTTTAGAGTATTTTCTTCACTGTTTTCTTTCCTTGTCCCGCTTTGGTTGGTTTTGGTGTTTTCTTTTAGTTTTCTTTCATTTTCTTTTGTTTTCTCTCACTTTCTTGTTGCTTTGCTCGTGGTCTCTCTGCTTTTGGTTGGGCACATTTGTGCACACAACAACCATACTTTTCACCTGGGGTTGTTTTATTTATTTCTTTGTCAACCTCTAATCAAGTTTTCAGAGTGGATGGTGAGGATATTTTATTAGTGTCAAGTGATCTAGATGTTTGATTCAAAGTGGATAATTCATTGGTTGGTATGATTCTAAAGTATTCTAGAATATTATATCTCTCACATATTATAAGAATATGATGGTCATTGTTAGTCCTTTGTGAAGTCTAGTTAAGTGAAAAATCTAAAATTTGCTCCAGCGCCACTATGATTCTCAACCCTGAGCATGAGCTTCATTGCTTGTGGGTTGAGATAAAAGAACTAAAAAGAGAAAAGAAACAAAATAAAGAAAGAAAAATATTGAAAATCAAAAGAAAATAAATTCAGTTTTTTAGGGGTATTTGAGCAACTCTACTGGGGATATGGACACCCGGTCGATAGTAGAGCAATTTTCAGGAGAATCAAAATGACAACCTCGTCAAGGCTATGGACGCTTGACTGGTAGTGAGGAAATGTCCCATATGCTTTTGGAGTTAGAATAAACTAGGTAGCTTAACTTGATGGAGCTTGGGTTCTTGCAACAACTGAAGGATATGAATTAACGCAACTGCACACACTTGGATTAACTAGTGGTTTTGATCCTTTGGTTGAGCGTGAAGATCAGAACCAGAGATTCTAGGTTTTTGATTCCAGTTTGTCATCAAAATGTTCTATATCATTTCCCTAGCAAGTCACCATTTTTTGTGCATATTTTGCACACATGCCCCATCGTAGGCAAGGACCCCCTCTTTTCGCTCCCGATGGTTTGCTTTGCTCCCATCTCATTTTGCATGCCCCTTTCTTGGAGCCTAGATCGGTCATGTATCGTCAAATGATCAAATTCCCCTGACCAAATTCACCTACCTAAGTTTTGCTAAGTCTTTTGCTTTCATGGAAGTGACTCTGTGGGTTTCCCTTTGCCCATTTCCCCAACATCCTCCAAGCCTCATCCCCACTCCCTCGGTTCACTTTTTCCTTCATTTTGACTGTGGGGACAAGTTTCCCATGGATTTGGGATGTTTTTGTGGTGCCTTAGTAAATTGCCAAGGTTTCGTTAAGTTTTGGGAAGTTGCAAAATTTTCATTCCAGAACTTCGTCCCTCTATGGCCGTTTCTAGAACTTCGTCCCTCTATGGATGTTCTAGGAATTTCATCTATCCCTGGCTATTCCAGAACTCGGCTCCTCCGTGGCCATTTCTGGATGTGCATCTCTCCTTTGCCATTTTTTCATGCATCCACCCCGAGCATTCTAGCTTCTGGAACCCGGCCCCTCCATGGCCATTTCCAAATCTTCATCCCTTTGTGGTTGTTCTAGGAACTTTGTTTGTCCCTGGCTATTCCAAAACCCAACCCCTCTGTGGCTGTTTCCAGAACTTCATCTCTCCTTTGTCATTTTTTCATCCGTCTGCCCTCGGTGTTCTAGATTCTAAAACTTGGCCCCTCCATGGCCATTTTCGGAACTTCGTCTCTCCTTTGCCATTTTTTCATCTGTCCTCTCCCGGTGTTTCGGCTCTTGGAACCCGACCCCTTTGTGGTCATTTCTAGAACTATGTCCCTCCATAGCTATTCTGGGAACTTCGTTCATCCCTGACTATTCCGAAACCTAGCCCATCTAGAGCAGGCATTAATATTTATGGTCCAAATGAGCTCCAAATATGAATATTATGATCTTTTGATGATGCATGGGTGAATCTAACAAGGAATCTGCAAGATTTGACTAACATTTTCCTTGATTTGTGTATGAAAGCACTTATGACACTTCATGCATGCAGGTTTTCAAGAAGCCTACCGCGGGTCCGTCAGGGAGACCCATTGAGAAAGTTGAACAAGGAAAAGAACATAGCTCCTCTCACCATTCATTTTATGCCCACTTCTCCTCGTGGCACCCATCAATAGTGATGGCATTGGAAGAAGGCCTGTACCAAAGAATTCAATGACAAAAATGCAAAGGGGTGGCCTTGAAGAAAGCATAAGAGGAGCTATCCTACTTTTCACCAAATGATGATGATCTTTAAGGGGTTGTCTGCCCAAATCAGGGGCAACCAATCCATTCATGCTAGTCATCAATGAGCCTATTTGATCCAATGAAGAATGTTGCAAGTCCATTAAGCAAAGGACAACTTTCAAGCAGTTTCAGCTACAGTAAAGGGATAGAGCTAGAAGACAAACTGTTATAGCACATGGGCACTAAAAGACAAAATAGAGAAAAGGACAAAAGATGTATTTTAAATTGCTGAATATTGTGGGGTAGGTGAAGCCCTACTATAATCAAATTTGGGCCACACAATGTAATTCAATCATGGCCATTCATTCGAGCTTTGGAAAACTATAAATAGGGGTCTTTCCCTCATTTTTAAAGGGTTAGAGAGCTGATGTAAAAGCATTATGCAGCAATAGAAAGCAACATTGCATGATTTACGGGTGTTTCATTTTAAGTTTTCTCATATGTGTGCATGGATCTACTTCCCTATTAGTTTAGTAGTTATTTTTTTTGAAGGGAATTGATGATGGTGTTTTCTGTTACAGTATCTAATGAATTTTTAGTTCATGTTTTTTGTGGTTTGTTGATGATGAATTACTTTGTAAAGCTAGTATGAGCTTCTTTTCTTTTTTGATGCAACATGGTTCTATTGCATGTTCATGATGTGTGTATGCAATCTAAAAAACTGTAGTCCTTAGAAGATTGCACTGGTTTTGTGTAACTGTAGGATCCTCTTGGCCAAGCAAAACCCAATTTAGGGAGTTTGTCTAATGTAGCAGCCTCCATGATCACTATTCATTCATAGTTTTAGATCCAGTAACCTTTTCTCCATGTTTCCCTTTTTGCTTTTTGTTGGGAATTTTGTCTCAAATTTCTAGCTTGAATTCCTTTAGACTTGGCATTTTCTTCCCGATTCTGCCCTTTACTGCTTTACCGTAGTGGTCTGGCTTGGTCATGGTGGTACCACAGTGGCTACCTGGTGATTACTGCCTTACCATGCACGGTGAGTTCACTCACCATGGTGGCACGGTAAGGCAGCTTGCAGCCTAAGCTGGTAGTTACCGCCTTATCGCATGCGGTGAGTTCTCTCATTGTGGTGGCACGGTAAGGCCAACAGCGGCCTAGCTCAGTGGTTACTACCACACTGCTAGTTGTGGTTCCTCTGACCATGGTGTCCATGATGAGACCGCCAATGGTGGGCTTGTCAGTTACTGCAATAGTGCTGGTAGTGGTTCCTCTCACCGCGGTGTTTGTGGTGAGACTATCAACGATCAGCCTGGTGGTTATGCGGTGAGACTATCAACGGTCGGCCTAGTGATTATCACCCTACCATGGGGTGGCTTGGTGGCCCCTGCAGTAGCAGGGTGTGACTGCCAATAGTTTTCTCGACGGATACCGTTGTACCATGGTAAGGATCGGTAGACTCGGTGGTAGTGGGGGATGGTTGAGGGTGAGCTTAGGAGAGCTCACCACCATACCATGAGGTGACTCAGACAGGGGTGTGGTAGTGCGGTGGAGTCAAGGTGTGAGCCTAGATGGCTCACCGCCATATCGCAAGGCAAGTTAGATGGGGCAGTGGTAGCACAAGGAAGATGAGGGTGAGCTCGAGTGAGCTTACCATTGTACCATAGTTGGTTCAAAGAAGCTCAACGATTGCACAGTAAAAGCTTGAATTAGCTCAAAACTTGGTCGACCAAGTTTGACTGGTTTGACCAACTGTCAAAAGCAACGAACAAATGATGTGGCGACACGTGATAGATTATAACCAACTGATTGGCCGAAGTCTAGAGTGATGAATGCATTAACTCCAAGGCTTAGATTTGTTGGTTGACGAATTTGATTGTGGCAAAGAGTATTAATGCCTAGACGGCTTGATGTGTGTTTGTAGGGTGACTTGGTCAGAGGCGATCGGATCTGTCTAATAGAGGTAAGGTGCATATTAACTCACACCTGATTGGTTGGTGAGAGTATGATGTATGACTTGTAACAGTTGAATACATTGTTAAGAGACACAGAAAGGTGGTGAAGTGTTAGAGCGGTATGCGATGGCATTGTAACCGTTAACACTTGGTGTCACAAATTAGTTAAGAGGTGAACCTAATTTTCCTTGAGGTTGGGCTGGCTGAGAGGCTTGGTGAGACAGTCATTTGTGAGGAGCTGAAGGAAATCTACAAAATATGTTATCAAGACATTGTAACTATGTAAAGATTCTATTTTGTGTTGCCTATATATTTCTCCAAATGAACAAGATGTGACTCTTGTATAGGCTATGAGCTTGAGATTGTATTGTAATTGTTTTCCATTGCTGAATAATACAATGGATCGATCTTTTGGAGTGTGGGGTTTTTCACCTGAAAAGGTTTTCCCCACATATATTTGTGTGTCTACATGTTTGTCTTTCATGTTATTAGATTTTGTTGTGCTTGTTGCACACACGCCCTATTCGGAATGGGGACCCTCTCTTCCCTCTTTGCTTGTCGGGTCCCTTTTGGCTTTGCCTCATTTTGCGTGTCCATTTTGTGCCCTAAAAGGTTAACATATTCCCAAAAGTCACATATTAAGTCTGACCAAACTTGCCCCCCTTTGAAAATGTTAAATCTTTGGCCTTTTCAGGTTTCCCTTCCCGGGTTTCCCTTTTTAGGTTTCCCTCCCCGAGTTTTCCTTTTCGGTTTTCCATTCTAGGTTGGTTGTTACAGATAGCCATAGCCAGACGTCTTCCCGACTTGCTGGTTTCGACCTGCCAGGTTTCCCCTCTCAGAATTTTGTCTCTGAAATTATGTTTTCAAGCGGCAGCGGCTAGACGTCTTCCCAACCGCCGGACCCCTGTCCTCCCACTGCTGCCCATGAATTTGAACTCACCAAACTATGTAGCCATCATCCAAAACATTAAATTGTTGTATTAGTTATGGTTTTGGCTATTTAAAATGGATTTTCCAACTGTCATTTTCATGCAACCGAAGTGATAGAGAAATTTGGAGAGCTTCCCAACATCCAACATTTTCTGCCCCCTGCGCCCAAGCTCTCATTCAGCCGTGTTTTGTGCATTCAACAACATCCATCTTTGGGATTTCGAGGTATGTCTTCCATTCACGTGCCTCATCTTCCTTTTCATGAAATTTTGGGTTAAAATAAAGTAAAAATGTAAGAATGGGTTACAATCTGGTAGATTAGTACTCCCACTACCAAACCCACCTTTTAAAATCCGCGAAAACCACATAAAATCATCATAATTCAAAGCTGGAGTTTAACCCCATCGTCACTATTCTTCAGAATAGTCACTGGCGTCTCCCAGGCTTGGACTTTCTTACAGCTGTCTGCACAAAGCATAAAACTTAAACTTCAAAAATTGATGGCGGCCAAGCTCGTCTCGGATCATGGCCTTTGGATTTCCCTTCGCGTATTTTTGTTGTGCCCCCACTGTTTTAAAATGACCTTCCTTGAGCATCTTTCCAACCCTCAGATCCCGGGCTTGCGAAGCACATTTCAAAATTGCAAAAAATTGAAAATCAGTCAGGGAACAAACTGTCCCCGGGGTTTGACCCTAAAAGTTCCGTTCCTAGGATTCCCTATTAACCTTGCCATTATGAATGGCCTACCTTGAGCATCCTTTCGGACCTCAGACCTCGGGTGCATAAGGTCCATTCAATTTTACAAGGAAGAAAATAAAGTCCAAACTTGATCCAAACCCAAAGATCTAGAATTCCTCCTCTGGAATTCCGTGTCATTTTCGCCGTTCCAAACGGCTGTCCCAGGATGACTTTCCGACTCCCGAAACCCAGTCCACTTTTCACTGAGCATAAAATATGAGAAGAGGACTAATGACCACACTCCCTCCAGACCCTAGACTCTAGAATTCCTCCTCCAGGATTTTGTTCTGTTGTCGCCATTTCAAAAGGCCGCACCCGTCTGTCTTTCCAGCTTGCGGGTCCCGATCCTTTGTCTGCCACTAGGTTTTTCGGACTCTTGAAATTGTCCCTGGGGATTACCTTCTGAATTCCACTCCTGGATTGCCACCTACATTTCACCATTGTGAACAGCTAACCCATGACTACTTCCTAATGACGGCATTCCGAGCTCCGGAATCTAGTGCTCGGAGTTTCATCTTCCCTATGCCGTTTCAGGCGGCCTTCCTGCAGTTGATACGTGAATGCCTAAATGACAACTCAAATAACCTCCAAATCCAAAATGGACTTTGACCCACTTGCTAAAATTAGGTCTTCTTTCACACTTACCCTCAATTGAGCAAATCTAACATTGGGAAGTTCCTTTGGGAGTCTCATGCCTCATTTTCTCTTCTAAATGACATTTTTCCAAGGGAACTCCAGCCCTGGAGGCCCGAGTCACCTCCTTTGCTTTCTAGTGATGTTTTATCAAATGATGGATGTTTATCAGATATGAATGAAGATTGTGGATCTAACCTTCATGTGTAGGGACTTGTTCGAGGCCACTTTCCCACAATAATATTGCTAATTCATTTCTTTTGTGCAAGATTTATGGAATCCGGCGTAGGAACTTCTGGTGCCTCCAAGGAAAAGGGGAAATGAACAACCAAGGCACCCCAGGGAAAGGAGGATAAGGATCAGATGAAATACAAGTTTCAAGGGGTGCCCTTACAATCCAAAGTCACCACTCTTTGGAGCGATGTCATGGATACCAATATCAGTCAGGTGGATATTGATGAGTTTACACGGAGAGTCAGGGTGAATCCCAAAACAAAAAATGCAAGATTGATAAGGAGCAGTGGACTGGCCAAAGCTATAGGCTTCCTCCCAGCCTTGGTGGCCTCGAAATTGGTAATGGCGTGAGTAGAGGCATATCAACCTGAGACTAGAACTGTAGTGGACCAAGATGGGAATATCCTTGCAGATATGTCTCTGCCTAGCATAACGGCGACTTTCCACATTCCTGTCTTCATGAGCATGGAGACCCCCACCATAGAAGAATGCAAGGAGTTGTGGGAGCAAGATCCATTGAAATGAAAGAAACTAATCAATCAGTACTAGTTGAAGGACAAGCGGAGTAGTGCAGGAAAGCTCCCTCATGACCTTTTTCAAAGTGATTTCTTCGAGGATTACCATGAGCTCGTGACCTTACTAAGCCAAGTAATGAGTCTTCCTGCTATGGCCTTCTTCCAGGAGAGGATGTTTTACTTTGCAGAGAAAATTCTTCGTTGTGACGACACTACCTTTTATTGGGGGGAGATAATCAATGATTTCTTCCATGAACAGTTTACAAATGTGAAAAGAACCACCAAGTTCTTCATGACATCCTACTTTGTGTATTCCCTTGCCAATTGGCAGCTTTATCATGGGTTGACTGTAGTACCCAGTGAGGCGTCGAGAGTAGAGCTCAAGCCTTATGATAAGTACCCTAGGTTATAGTACAAAAACTTTAAGAGGGATTATTTTAGGGTCAACAATGCATTCATCGCCTACATCATTCGATCTCTAGGAGGCAACTTTCAGAGAAGATTTTCCCATAGAGCAAGGCCCTCCTTAGGAAATATGCCTTCCTATATATGCAATTTCCAAAGATCACTTACATCTATGTCTAGGGATTCACAGAAAGACCAAACAAGCTGCCCCAATACTCCAATGACCAGATTATACTATTGGAGCTGACTTGGCAGCTATGGCACATTCATAATATCCTAAGCAACAAGCATCTGGTGGGTACACCTTACCCCATTGGCCTCGGCCAATGGATGTATAAGATTCGTACTTCCCAGTGTGCAGGATACTCATAAAGGGAGTCGGCCAAATACCACTTCTGGAAATATACAGCTCGACCTCGAATTGACCCGTATGGTCATATTAGAAAGGCACTAGGATGTGAGTATGCCCACCTCCACAATGTTGAGGATTTCTGGGCTAATTGTAAAGATGATCTCGAGGTGCGGTTGTGGCACTACATGCGTATGACTGCCTTCTACATGTGGAGAATAAACTTTTGCCCTTTTCCGGACCAGATTGAGGAGGATGAAAGCACGGTGATTGATTTGGGATATGATGTCATTTCCAATTTTCCACTGCCTATGATTGATTGGGATGAGTGAGAGGTTGACAACCTCGACATATTCACCAAACCCATCGAGGTCCGAACAAAGGCATGGATCGACCAATAGGTAGCCCGATTGAAGTAGCAAGGAGTTGCCTTAAGGTTTAAGGGACTCGAAAGTGAACAGAGTACCTCCGATGGTGGGGTGGTCACCGCTACAACTGGTGAAACATCCAAAACCCCACCATTAGTCAAAACCAAGAAAGAGAAAAGGAGCTAGTGAGAAGTTTCCCAAACCGAAGGTTTATGCCCAAAAGGCATCAGAGGGTGAGCCACCAAAGAAACAATGGAAAATGATTAGAGGCGCGAAGACGTTTGTGATTCCCAAGGGTTCACTCTATGGGATTAGGGGAGAAGGGTTTGACCCACCAAGGTCTCTATTTGTTGCAATTTTTGCTACTGTTGCCACTGCCCTGTGTGCTTTGCTTGCAGTTTCCACTTCCTCCTTGCTTGTGGTGGACATCTCTGTCCACCTTGCTTCCACCTCTCCAATTATGTAGGTCATACCGGTGGATTCATCCTCCTCCACGGCCTCGCCGGTCATTTCTTCCTCTATATCTCCTTTCATTCCCTTTGTTTCCACCGCCATGATACCCACCCTCAGCCTCCCAGAATCCTTTGTAAAATATATCCAAAATGTGCCATCCAAGCTTTCAGGAATACTTACTAGTCCAATGGTGCAAGCTGCAATTTCTCAAGCTATGGCCAACACTCTAGGTCTCCCTCCAACTTCTAAACCACCAATAATGGAGGCAACAATGTAGATATCAGATGAGCTTGAGCGACGGTAGCTAGAGGCCAGAAGATGAAGAATTTGAATACCATGAGCACCCATTGTTCGAACGTCAGGAGATCGATGAGGTAGCCTATGAATCTTCCAATGAGGATAGTGAGAAGATTGACACTGAGTTAGTCCAAGAAACCCATGACCTCGAGCTCAAAGCCGAGTGGAGAAAGCAGCTTAAGGAAATTGAGGATAAGGAAGCTGAAGATCGGCTTGCAATGGATGAAGAAGTCATTGCTTCAGAGACTAAAGGCAACAGGACTCAACCTAAAGGGCATGGCCAAACCCTAGAACATGATGAGGAAGTATCCCTCCATGAAAATGAGCAAGAAGATAAGCCCGGGGAACATGAACATGACCAAAATGAAGAAGAAAGGTGTACTGAAAGGGAGGATCCCTCCAATGAGCAATTACACACCAAGTCTCCCACTAAGTGTAAAATGCTCGAAGAGGACTCCGATGAGGAGAAATAGGATGCAGGAACTAAGAAGGGGGCCCTTGTCATCAAAGCCATTGAACTCGAGATAGAGGACAACAAGAACTAGGGTAACTCACCCAGGAAAGAGCCCCAAATGCCCAATTGGCTAGAGAAGTAGTTGAAGCAAAAGACTCCCACCCTAAAAGATCCTAAGGCAAGGCTAGAAGCCATATTGGCTAGAGCACATATAAGCACCAAGAAAGAGAGAAGGCCAAAGATCAGATCGAAGGTAACCATGGATGCGTCCGGATCTAGGGTGGTACAAATAGCGACACTGCTGGTTGGAGAATAGGGAATAATCTATAACATATCCACCATCGATTTGGGAGTAGCCACGAGGGAGAAGAAGGTCGACCACCTCAAGGAATCGGTTGCCATAGTGGTGCACCTTATCTAGTAGGATAAGGTTTCGAAGGAGGAACTCAAAGCACAAGTGGCTGATCTAACGGCCTATATTCAACAATGGTCATCTCCGGATGAGCAGCCCACTACATCATTAGCCCTGCCTTAGTTGTTATCTCAAGAGTAGATCAACAAATTGGAAAAGAGAAGGAGCTTGGATAAGACTACGGAAAATTGGTTTCGACAGGTCTTAGACATGGGAAACACAGGTATCAATCGAGTTGTCCGGACAGCAAATAAGTTCTTAGAAGTGCAAAGAACTCTTGAGGGTACGACGCAAGTCTGCGAGGGGTTCTGAAGGAAGTACAGAGCGGCCTACCAAAAATTGAGGGCATACTCACATTGCCAAGCGAGGTTTGGCAGAAGGACCTTGCCCTCAAGGATGATGACCACTGGTTAGTGGATGTATGGAAGTGAGATTATGACCATCGAAAGGGAAAGCTAGAGCAGATTCTCGAATGGATAGTTCTGGATATCAAATGGGCCAAGGAGGCCAGAGAGGAGTGCACTCGATACCTTAGGCTAATGACGGGGTATGAGCTGCCAGCCGTTGAAATTAATCTAGAGAGAATAAAGCCCCACTTGTTAAAGAACATGGAAGATGGTATGTTGGCTAAGGTTACCACAGATTTCTTGAGTTTCATCGCTTGAGCCTTCACCCAGTAAAAGCTTTTAGAATCAATGCTGCCAAGTATGACAATGAATGGAAGAAGCTTGTTAGCAATTCCCAAGAATGGAGCTACTAGGTGTTGCGATCAGATATTATGGAGGTAGACAAGCTTCAACCACTGATCTTGAGCTTCATCAAATATTCAGCTTTAAAGGAGCGTGAAGGCAACCTTGTCATCAATCAATAATTCCTCAAAGAGTAGCTGCAGCAAAGGGCAAACAACAAAAAACCAAAATTGCTATAGTGTTTTCACTAGATGAAAAAATAAGGAAAAGACAAAGTTGTTTTTAAAATGTAATATATTTGGGGGGTAGGTGAAACCCTAGTGTAAAATGAATCCTAGCCACATAATAGAATTGAATCTTGTCCAATTATTTTTCTTTTTGAAAACTATAAATAAGGCTCTCCACCTCTCATTTGAAGAGAGTTGAGTTGTTGTAAAGGCATGCTGCAGAAATCATAATAGAAAATATAATCATTTCTTGGTGTATTTTGGGTTTCTCCACATGTTTCATGATTCTTCTTCCTTTAATTAAAAATTTACTTCAAATTACTTTGTTGTTTTAGTATCCTTTAGTTAGCTTTAGTGGACTTAGTATGTTGTATTTGGTTATGAAGCTTTCTGTTGTGTGTATGATTTCCTTGTCCATACTTTTGGTCATTTACTACTGGTAAGTGACTATGCAAAGTTAGCCTGGACTATAATTTCATAGCTGCTCTTTAAACTTTGTGTTTGTTCACATTTACATGGTGAATGAATGATGAATATATGTAGTCCTTAGAAGATAGCATAGATTTCATGACATTCTGAGAATTCAGATTAAGTGAAATCTTATTTAAGGAAACTGTCTGTAGCAAGAACCTCCATGATCACTGTTCATCGGTAGTTGCAGGTCTAGGAACCATCCTTCTTCCCTGCCTCTTTTCTTCTTTTTTTAAGAAACAACCTATGCTAAGGTTCATTCCACATTGTAAAGCCAGATCTGACAAAACAATGGAGTCCAAGATTGTTGTCTGAGCCTGTAGTTGGGTGTGGTAATTTCATATTCGAAGAACTCCATTCATTGAACCAATTCTCCTACAACTTTAAATCATGTAAGACCGCCTTGTCATTCTAGCAAATCATATAAATCAACTGGTATATTCCAAGCACTGTCAAGACTTGACATCCGAGAGACCTTGGGATAGTGTTCTGCAATTTGATTGTGGAAGATTGTCTTTCAAGAGAGGTGATGCACCTATGCATTATCTATGTTGGGAAGTGCATAAAAATACCATCAATAGAACTAGTGCTAGAAGGAGGGTAGGCAGGTAAAGCTTGATCGAATTGGGTAATTTTCCCCTGAGAGATTCTATCGAGTCTTGAGATCTACACCAAACAAGTGAGAGTTTTAGGAATTATAGCCCCCTATCTGAACTAAAATAGTGAAAGGTAGGGAACCATCTATAACCGATTCATCGAACCAATCCACTACTCTTTCACCTCCATCCCCTTCACCTTCATTGGCAATACCACCTTCCATTCATCTAACCCATACTGCCTTCCAAGTTGCCACTCCATCTGGGTTGGGCACTGCCTTTCAGCCAAGTACAGTCACCAGCCCTGCGGCTACCTCATCAGTTGTCACCGCCCCATCACAGTTATAGACCAATCTGGCACAGCCACCCCCACCGCCCTTTCCAATGGTGTGGCTGGGTAATAACCCATCTCCTCTCGCCTTCAACCTCTACCATGAGATGCCATAGAATCTTGAGAATTTTTTCTCGAAGTTCAACTCCTGGGATCCACAGAGGATAACCGAGGAGCATGTCAAGATCTTCGAAATTGCCTTGAAGACTATGCAGATGATATACGAAGATGTGGCCTATAGGCTCTTTCTCTAATCCTTAGGGGAGGAGGCCTTCTATTGGTATGTCAATTTGCCAGCCAGAACCATCAATAGATGGGATCTTCTGAAGAACATATTTCTACAGAAGTTCAAGACCTCGGTTAGCCCCACAGATTCGTATCGGCACTTCATGTCAGTTTAAAGGGAAATCAAAACTCGAGTTGAAACTTCGACAGAAGGCCCTTCCAAAGGCAAAGTCGGACATGGAATACATGCCCGAACAATGGTGGCATTCCCATGCCTCTTGACTAGCCCAACAATAATGAGAATCCCACAAGCAGAGTTTACTTGGTAGAGGCTACTCTATTTGGTTGGTGTCGCATTTACAAAACGAGTCGCCATTCCAAACTACCGTTGAGATTTTTCAGGTAGAATTCCATAATCCAGTGGACAATTCAGGTGCAGAGATATTGTCCCATCTGACCCATATGACTCCTCAATGTTGGTGCTAAACTAGGCTCCTTTCCCAAGGGCGGAATGCAACACACCAAAACTAGGGGGCATCAATTCGAACATCAGCGACAAGGTGGAAAAGGTAAGTTCTGAAAGTCTTTTAGGTCAGCTCTTTGATTCAATAGATAATGGTCCTAAGGATGATGAAGAAGAACCTAGGGAAGATGAACTCCAAATGTTTCACCAACGGACTACCCCTTACAACCTCAGAAATAGACAAGCTGGAGGTCATACTAGAGGTCCTTTTACGACCTCCACCCTGTCGAAGAATTTCAGTACCCCTCCCAATCTAAATGCAAATAATAACCTAGGTTTTCCCAATACACCCACACAGTATCTTAGTGGAAATAAATAACGAAACAACAGCCAAATCCAAGTCGCTAGCTCCTCCCTAGACATTTCCCATAATCAAGAAGTTGAGCAGATGGGGGAATATATTGTTGAAGAACTCAAAAGGGTGAAGCTAAGTGTATCTACATTCGAACTTCTAAAGGTTCCTACCATTAGGAATGCCTTTTTCAGAATGATAAATGGGACTCCACCATAGGATTCAACTCAGGAAACTCTGGCGAAGATGGTCTCCTTTGATGATTAGCTAAGTGAGTCGATTGTTAGGAAAATCTTCAACAATAAGGCTGACCCACCAGTAGGTCAAAAAGCAAACAAACTTCCCGATAGTAAAAACCCAAAGCAAGGGAAATGGGAAGGACAAGGGCCAAGTCACCCAGGTGGACATTTCCGAAGGATTGTTTCAATAAAAATTCAAAACTCCTCCCTTTCTAACTACCATCTGTGTGTTCAAGAAGAACCTCCACAACTGCCTGCTTGATTTAGGGGCCTCGGCCAATGTTATGCCCCTAAGCGTGTGTAAGGCACTCAGAATAATGCCAACTCCTTCCTGGCAGAAGGTGACACAACTTGACAAGACCGAAATCAGCATAGTGGGGGAAATTAACAGAATACCTATGTAGGTTGCTACAAACCCCCAGATCCAACAGACTATAGACATTCAGGTGGCTAATATCTGAGATACCTATGGTATAATTCTAGGAAGGGATTTCATGAGGGCATTGAATGGATTCCCCACAACTGACTACTCGCATATGTGGCTACCATGGAATGTAATTCCAAATCAGATTAGGATTGATCAGGAGCCACAAATGAGATTCATGATCACCGACTACAACAACATGAATGAGGTGTTGTATGCCGAAATAGGTTTTGGAAATTATTTCCCAATGTCATACCTAAACAGGCAAGAATGCCTTGAAGAAGAAAGAACAAGTGAGGTCTTCCTCATATTATGCAGTCCATCTACTAATTTAGCTAATGCCTCTTAGAGCACCGAAGTGTTGATAGAATCTGATGACAAAGAGTCAGAAGAGGACAATAGTCTTGGACTGCTCGATGGTTTCCAGAATTTCATGGAAAAGTGCATTCAGGATCAACTTGGTCTGGGAACCCGAATGAACTTTTAGGAACTCTTGCTCCCTAACTGGTGCAAGGTACACAATGCTACTCACTCGGAGTTCGAATGCTGCTTGTGTCAAACATCAATTGAACACGTTAAAAAAAGGCTACTCTGAAGGAGAAAACAAGATCTGCACTACACAAACAAACACATTTCATCCTTATACCTTTTAAAGTAGTTATTGAAATGAAGGCCCCACCAAAGGTGGAATTTCAAGCTGCCTATTCTATGTCCAAGGATTCTCCTAGATTCTAGACATTGCGCTTTGATGGATCTAAATCCAAGCACAGAGTTGGGGTAGGTTTTGAATTGATCAGTCCTAGAGGTAAATCATACTTTACTGCTCATAGGCTTTAGTTTTATTCTACCAATAATGTAGTATAGTATGAGGTCTTGGTCTTGGGCCTCTTAATGGAATTAAGAAAGGGCGTCAAGATGCTCCAAGTGTACGAAGATTCAAATTTAGTTGTAAAATAGGTTAGGAAGCTTTATTCCTGTTACGATCAAAGACTCACTAACTATCGACACCGCGTATGGGATCTGTTGGAAGGGCTAGATGCATTCAACATTCAATTGATTCTATGCACTCAGAATCATACTGCCAATGCCCTGGTGCAAGCAATGAGCACGTTACAGCCATTATCCCTATCAGGCCTCAAAAGATTCATGATGGAACTCACCTTCATCCCATCAGTCCTAGATAATGTAGCTAATTTCAAGGTATTCAATGATGACAAACATATCTTGGATTTCATCACCAGTTCGGATTTGTTTGCTACATAGATAATCGATGAGGTCAAACCCCAAGAGGTGGACTTGGATATTAATGGGATTATCAACCTAAAGACCAACACCATCCCCAAGGGAATGGTTCAGTTAGAGCAAATCTTTGACCTTGATCAGATCAAAGATCAGGATAAGCAAGCTAAGAAGGATACCATGAGTGGCCAATGTGACACTTGCAACCTAGGAATGGTTGGAAATGCAAGGAATGTGTTCATCGGTAAGGTGTGCGCCCATGAAGAAAGAAAGGGAATAATTGAGGCTATATAGAAGTATCACGATGTCATCGCATAGAGCTACAAGGGTCTTAAGACATATGACACGTCAATTAGTACGCACAACATCCCTCTTCGACCAGATGTGAAGCCCTTTCAGTAGTAGCAATGCCTTATCAATACTCTGTTGGAACCAATAATATATCAGGAAGTACAAAAGTTACTGTCAGCCCAGATCATTTTTCCAGTTAGACACTCCACATGGGTGGCAAACCTAGTTCCTGTCAATAAGAAAAATGGGGAAATCAGATTATGCGTCGACTTCCGCAACCTGAACCGAGCCTCGGAGAAGGACAACTACCCTGTACCCTCATTGGATGAGGTGTTATAGATAGTAAATGGCTCTCAGATGATGTCCTTCCTGGATGGATATTCGGGGTACAATCAGGTCATGGTACAGTACGAAGAACAACACAAGACAACATTCACCACCAAATGGGGAACTTTTGCTTATAGACAAATTTTATTTGGATTGATCAACGCTGGCACCACCTTCTAGCACACCACAGACATTGCTTTCAAAGACCTGATCAGTAAGTGTATCATCATCTATATGGATGATTTAATAGTATTTTCAAAACAATGGGGTAGTCACGTCACTAATTTATGCAAGGTCTTTGAAAGGTTTCACACATTCGAGGTTTCCTTTAACCCGAAGATGTGCATCTTTAGGGTCACTGAGGGGAAGCTCCTTGGACATGTTCTGTTAGAATGGGGAATTTCAATCAACCCCGGATGTGTCTAGTCAATCATGAAGATCTAGCTGCTAAGCAGTAAAACTTAATTAAAATATTTTTTTGGAAAGATCAACTTTGTCCGCAAGTTCATTACAAGATTCGCAAAAATAGTCAAACTGCTCAATGCCATGTTAAAAGAAGACAACAAGGTCGAGTGGACACAAGAAGCAAAGCAAGCTTTTGGGGAAATAAAGAAGGCAATTGTTGATGCCCCTGTGCTGGTCAGCCCCAATTACTTGAAGCCCTTCTGCATATACTCCTTTGCTTTAGATGATTTCTGTGCTAGCATCTTGACACAAAAGGATGATGAGAAAAATGAACATCCGATTGCCTTCATGAGTGCCCCCCTGAAGGATGTTGAACTATGCTATCATAATGTTGAAAAATTGGCTTATGCCCTTGTTAAGGGAGTCAAGAAGTTTAGGAATTATATCTTGTGCAACAAGGTGTTTGCTATAGTTCCTAACCCCCCGGTGAAAAAGTTACTTATGCAGAATGAGTTAGGGGAGTGAAGGGCAAAGTGGATTGCATTGTTGCAGGAGTATGATATGGAAATCCAACCGATGAAGCTAGTAAGAGGGTAGGCACTCGCTAGAATGATGGAAGAAGTAGTTATTGATGTTGGACCTGAGCTCATGGTACAATAGTACCAGCTGGAGGATGTCTCCCTAGGGGAGTGGTATGACGATATAGTGTACTACCTACTGAATCATAAATGTCCACCTCATCTGCAGTGAGTCCAAAGGTGAGCCCTTAGACTGAAAAGCACTAGCTATATGTTACAGGGTGCCATATTGTACAAGAAGAATCATGAATGTATCTATTTGGGAAGCCTGGGTAATGAGCAAGTTGATCGTGCTCTTAAGGAATTCCATGACAAGTTCAGAACTAGTCATGGTTCTAGTCTATCAACTGCACATCAGATCTTAAGAGTTGGGTATTATAGGCCCACCATTTTTAAGGATTCTCACGGTCATTTTTGTACCTACCACATGTGCCAGACTACTGCCGCCTGAGAGAGGAATTATTTTGTCCCATTGTAACCTATTTTGGAGGTAAGACCTTTCATGCAATGGGGTCTCGACTTCATTGGTCTGGTAATTCCTCCATCGTCTGTTGGACACAGGTACATTCTAACCACTTTTGATTATTGCACTAGATGGACATAAGCAATAACTTATAAACACTGTACAACTAAAGTAGTGACCAATTTCTTAGAAAGTTTTATCTTAAATCACTTCGGCTACCCATATGCTCTGGTATGCGATAACGGCCCTGCATTTGCTCCATTGAAATTCATGAGTTGGGACTTTAACTATGGTATCGCCCTCAAATTTTCATCTAATTATTACCCTCAAGGAAATGGCCTTGCTGAGTCCACCAGCAAGAACTTGATCATGGTGATCAAGAAGCTGCTAGACAGGAATCCCAAAGATTGGCATACCCAACTTCATTTCGCCTTATGGGCGGATCACACCCATCACAAGGCTGCCCTCAGAGATTCCCCATATCATCTCATCTATGGCTTAGAGCCCGTCTTTCCCATACACTTGAAAATCCCTATCTTCTATTTTTTCAAAAAATTTTATGATGGAGGAGACCACAGAGAAGCTCACCTGGCCGAGCTATTACACCTTGAAGAAGTACGAGACTGTGCAATAGAAAATTTTGCCAAACATCAGGGCGTAGTCAAAAGATGGTTTGACCACCCAGCCAAGGTTAAGGCCTTTCGCATTTCTAATCTAGTCCTCTATTGGTATAAGGCCCACGAAAAGAAAGAGGGACATAACAAATTTGACAAGCTTTGGCTTGGCCCCTTTCAGATTGCTGTGATCCTTGGAGATAATGTTTTTCGCTTAAAGACTTTGACTGGTGGAGATGTCCCATTTCCTGTCAATGAGCAGCACCTTAAGCATTACTTCCAGGCCTGAGCTCTTTCAGAGTTGTCTGTGTAAATACATATACATAGGTTAGAATGGGTTTCCTGCTTTGTCCTTTGGTTTTTCTCACTATCCCAGCTATTTTGGTCTTGGTCTTGGTCTTGGAAGAGTCTTCTCGTTCTGTTGTGGTGGTCGTGCTTCGCTTGATAAACGGTTGGCCTCATTGCCCGCTCTTGTGCCATTTTCTAGATAAGACTTCATTCCCTACTACTAACCTTTGAAAGCCCCTAAGCATTGGTTTCCAACTTTCAAACTCTGAGCTCACCTAGGATGCCTATCCACTTGAATCCCCTGTATTTATCATGGAATACACAAAAATACATTTTAAGATTTCCAACGAATGGTATGGTGATTGGTAGGAAGAGGGGATAAGTGAAAAATCTAAAGTCTACTCTAGTGACCACTTCGATTTCCAAGCCCATTGTGAGCTTTATTGCTCGCATGGTTGAATAGAAAGAAAAGAGGAAAGTGCTCAAAAGAAATATCAAATAAAAGGAATAAACAAAGTGAAATTAACAACCATATGGGTGTGCGAATATCTCTATCAGGGCTATGGATGCCTAGCTAGCAGTAGAGATATGTTCGTGGAGTCACAGTGACAACTTCGTTGGGGCTATGGATGCCTGACCGACAGTGGAGCAATGTCCAAGTTACTTTTGGGGTTAGGTGAACTACATAGCTTATCTCTCCCAATCAGTGGTTGCTCATGCTATTTCTAAGTAAGGTAAATGAACTCACCATGCACACACCTCCATGATGATGTCGCAACATGATTCAACCTTTTCTTACCTAACCTATTCTCAGTTCAGCTTTGAAAATCAGCTTTGGTCTGTGAAACCAGAGATCATGGGTTCATAATGAATATTTAACTCTAGAATGCCGGGAGCATTCTCCCAGTGGAGTTGCCATTTGTTGTGCTTGTTGCACACATGCCCCATTCAAAATGGGGACCCTCTCTTCCCTCTTTGCTTGTCGGGTCCCTTTTGGCTTTGTCTCATTTTTCGTATCAATTTTGCACCCTAAAAGGTTAACATATTCCCAAAAGTCACATCTTAAGTCTGACCAAACTTGGCCCCCTTTGAAAATGTTAAATCTTTGGCCTCTTCGGGTTTCCCTTCCCTGGTTTCCCTTTTAGGGTTTCCCTTCTCGAGTTTCCTTTTCTAGGTTTCCATTCTAGGTTGGTTGTTGCAAACAACCGCGGCCAAACGTCTTCCCGACCTACCGGTTCCGACCTACCGGGTTTCCCCTCTCAGAATTCTATCTACGGAATTCCATTTTCAAGTAGCAACGGCTAGACGTCTTCTCGGCCGCCGGACCTCGGTCCTCCCACCGCGACACATGAATTTGAACTCACCAAACTATCTAGCTACCGTACGAAACATTAAATTATTGTATTAATTGTGGTTTTGGCTATTTAAAATAGATTTTCCAACTATCATTTTCACGGGACCAAAGTGATAGAGAAATTTGGAGAGCTTCCCGACATCCATCATTTTCTGCCCCCCACACCTAAGCTCTCGTCTAACCATGTTCTGCACATTCAATAGCATCCATCTTTGGGATTTCGAGGTATGTCTGCCATCCGTATGCCTCATCTTCCTTTTCATGAAATTTCGGGTTAAAATAAAGTAAAAATGTAAAAAATGGGTTAAAATCTGGTAGATTTGTACTCCCACTACAAAACCCACCTTTTAAAATCCATGAAAACCACATAAAATCATCGGAATTCAAAGCCGAAGCTTAACCCTGCCGTTGGTGTTCTTCAGAATAGTTGCTGGCATCTCCTGAGCTCGGACTTTCCCATGGCCATCCACACAAAGTGCAAAACTAAAACTTCAAAAATTGATGATGACCAAGCTTGTCCTAGATCTCGGCCTCTAGATTTCTCTTTGTGGATTTTTGTTGTGCCCCCGTTGTTTAAAAATGACCTCCCTCGAGCATCTTTGTGACCCTCAGATCCCGAACTTGCAAAGCCCATTTCAAAATTGCAAAAAATTGAAAATCGATCAAGGAACAGACTATCCCCGTGGTCTGACCCTCAGAGTTCCATTCCCGGAATTCCCTGTTAACCCTATCATTGTGAATGGCCTACCTTGAGTGTCCTTTAGGACCTCGGACCCTGGGTGCTTAAGGTCCGTTCAATTTTACAAGGAAGAAAAAAAGTCCAAACTCAATCCGGACCCCGAGATCTAGAATTTCGTGTCATTTTCACCGAGCATAAAATCCGAGCAGAGGACTAACGACCAAACTCCCTCTAGACCCTAGACTCTGGAATTCCTCCTCCATGATTTGATTGGTTGTCGCCATTTCAAATGGCCACACCCATCCATCTTTCCCGCCTGCAAGTCCCGATCCTTTGTCTCCTTCCAGGTTTTCTAGACTCCTAAAATTGTCCCTAGGGATTACCTTCTGGAATTCCACTCTCAAATTGCTGCCTTCATTTCACCATTGTGAATGGCTAACCAATGACTGCTTCCCGATGACGACATTCCGAGCTCCGAAATCTAGGGCACGGAGTTTTATCTTTCCTACATCGTTTCAAGCGGCCTTCCTGTAGTTGATACCCAAATGCCTAAATGAGGACTCAAATGATGTCCAAGTCCAAAATGCACTTCGACCCACTTCCTAAAATTAGGTCTTCTTTCACACCAACCCTTAATTAAGCAAATCCAACATCACAAAGTGCCTTTGGGAGTCCCATGCCTCATTTGCCCTTCCAAATGGCATTCTGCCAAGGGAACTTCGGCCGTGGAAGCCCGAGTCACCTACTTTGCTTTCTAGTGATGTTTTATCAAATGATGGATGTTTATCAAATATGAATGAAGATTATGGATCTAACCTTCATGTGTTGGGACTTGTCCAGGGCCGCTTTCCCACAATAATGTTGCTAATTCATGTCTTTCGTGCAGAACTTATGGAATCTTGCGTAGGAACTTCTGGTGCCTCCAAGGAAAAGGGGAAAGGAATAGCCAAGGCACCCCAGGGAAAGGAGGATAAGGATCAGATGAAATACAAGTTTCAAGGGGCGCCCTTACAATCCAGAGTCACCACTCTTTGGAGGGATGTCACAGATACCAATATCCGTTAGGTGGATATTGATGAGTTTACATGGAGAGTCAACATGAATCCCAAAACAAAAAATGCAAGACTGATAAGGAGCAGTGGACTTGCCAAAGGTGCAGGCTTCCCACTAGCCTTGGTGGCTCTAGAATTGGTAATAGCATGCATGGAGGCATATCAACCTGAGACTAGAACTATAGTGGACCGAGATGGGAATATCCTTGCAAATATATCTCTACCTGGCATAACAGAGACTTTCCACATTCCTGCCTTCACGAGCATGGAGACCCCCACCATAGAAGAATGCAAGGAGTTGTGGGAGCAAGATCCGTTGAAATGCAAGAAACTAATCAATCAGTATTGGTTGAAGGACAAGCAAGGTAGTGCAGGCAAGCTCCCTCATGAGCTTTTTCATAGTGATTTCTTTGAGGATTACAATGAGCTCGTGACCTTACTAAGTTGAGTAATGGGTCTTCCTACTGCGGCCTTCTTCCAGGAGTGGATGTTTTACTTTACAGAGCAAATTCTCCATGATGAGAACAATGCCTTTTATTGGGGGGAGATAATCAATGACTGCTTCCACGAACAGTTTACAAATGTGAAGAAGACCTCCAAGTTCTTCATGACATCGTACGTGCTATATTCACTCACAAATTAGCAGCATTATCATGGGTTGACTATAGTACCCAGTGAGGCATCGAGAGCAGAGCTCAAGTTTTATGATAAGTGCCCTAAGTTACAGTACCAAAACTTCAAGAGGGATTATTGTAGGGTGAACGACGCATTCATCGCCTACATCATTTGGTCTCTAGGAGATGAATTTCAGAGAAGAGTTTCCCATAGCGCCAGGGCCCTCCTCAGGCAATACGCCTTCCTATATATACAATTTCCAAAGTTCACTTACATCCGTGCCTAGGGATTCATAGAAAGACCAAACAAGCTGTCTCGGTATCCCAATGACCAGATTATACTATTGGAGCTGACTTGGCAGCTATGGCACATTCATAATATCCTAAGCAACAAGCATCTAGTGGGTACACCCTACCCCATTAGGCTCAGCCAAGGAATGTATAAGATTCATACTTCCTAGTGTGTGGGATACTCAAAAAGGGAGTTGGACAAATACAAATTTCCAGTAATATACTACTCGGCCCTGAATTGACCCGTATGATCATATCAGAAAGCCACTAGGATGTGAGTATGCCCACCTCCACAATGTTGAGGATTTTTGGGCTAATTGTAAAGATGATCTCGAGGTGCGGTTGTGGCACTACATGTGCATGACTGCCCTCTACGTGCGGAGAATAAACTTGTGCCCAATTCCAGACCAAATTGAGGAGGATGAAAGCATGATGATCGATCCGGGATATGATGTCATCACCAATTTTCCACTTCCTATGATTGATTGGGATGAGCGAGAGGTTGACAACCTCAACATACTCACCAAACCCATCGGGGTCCGAACAAAGGCGTGGATCGATCAACAGGTAGCCCGATTGAAATAGCAAGGTGTTGCCTTAACGTTTAAGGGACTCAAAAGTGAATCAAGTGGCTCCAATGGTGGGGTGGCCATTGCTACAAATGGGGAAACATCCAAAACCCCACCATTAGTCAAAACAAAAAAGAGAAAAGAAGCTAGTGAGCAGTTTCCCAAACCGAAGGTTTATGCCCGAAAGGCATTAGAGGGCGAGCCACCAAAGAAACAAAGGAAAATGATCGGAGGTGTGCAGACATCTATGATTCCCAAGGGTCCACTCCATGGGATCAAGAGAGAAGGATCTGACCTACCGAGGTCTCCTCCTGCTACAATTGTTGCTATTGTTGCCATTGCCCCGTGTGCTTCGCTTGCAGTTTCCACTTTCTCCCCACCTATGGTGGACATCTCTGTCCACCTTGCTTCCACCTCTCCAATTATGCAGGTCGTACTGGTGGATTCATCCTCCACCATGACCTCTCTAGTCTCTTCTTCCTCTATGTCACCTTCCCTTCCCTTCGTTTCTGCCACCATGATGCCTGCCCTCAGCCTCCTAGAATCCTTTGTAAAATACATGCAAAACATACCATCCGAGCTTTCAGGAATGCTTACTAGTCCAATGGTGCAAGCTGAAATTGCTTGCACTATGGCCACCACTCTAGCTCTCCCTCCACCTTTTGAACCACCAAGAATGGAGGCAACAATGTAGATATCAGATGAGCTTGAGCGATGGCAGCTAGAGGCTACAAAGAGGCCAGAAGACAAAGAATTTGAATATCATGAGCACTCGTTGTTCGAACATCGGGAGATCGATGAGGTAGCCAACGAATCTTCCAGTGAGGACACTGAGGAGCTTGACACTAAGTTAGTCCAAGAAACCCATCACCCCGAGCTCAAAGCTGAGTGGAGCAAGCAGCTTAAGGAGATCAAGGATAAGGAAGTCGAAGATCAGCTTGCGGTGGATGAAGAAGTCACTGCTTTAGAGACTAAAGGCAGTAGGTCTCCAACTGAAGGGCATGGCCAAACCCTAAAAAATGATGAGGAATATCCCTCCATGAAGATGAGCAAGAAGATAAGCCTAGGGAACATGAACACGACCAAAATGAAGAAGAAAGGGGTGCTGAAAGGGAGGATCCCTCCAACTAGCAATTGCACACCAAGTCTCCCACTAAGTGTATAACACTTGAGGAGGACTCCGTTGATGACAAGCAAGATGCAAGAATTGAGAAGGGGGCCCTTGTCATCAAAGCCACTAAACGTGAGACAAAGGATAACAAGAACCAAGGTAAGTCACCAAGGAAAGAGCCCCAAATGCCCAATTGGCTGGAGAAGTAGGTGAAGCAAAAGACTTCCACCCTAAAAGATCTTAAGGCAAGGCTAGAAGCCATACTGGCCAAAGCATAGATAAGCACCAAGAAAGAGAGAAGGCCAAAGATCAGATCGAAGGTAACCATGGATGCCTCTAGATCTAGGGCGGTAAGAATAGTGACACCAATGGTTGGAGAATAGGAAATAACCTATAACATCTCCACCATCAATTTGGGAGTAGCCATGAGGCAGCAGAAGGTCGACCACCTAGAGGAATCGGTTGCCATGGTGGTGCACCTTATCCAGTAGGATAAGGTTTTGAAGGAGGAACTCAAAGCACAAGTGGCCAATCTAACGGCCTATATTTAGTAATGGTCATTTCTGGATGAGCAACCCACTACATCATCAACCCCACCTCAGTTGTTATCTCAAGAGAAGATCAACAAATTGGAAAAGAGAAGGAACTTGGATAAGACTATGGAAAACTGGTTCTAAGAGATCTTAGACATGGGAAACATAAGTATCAACCAAGCTATCCGAAGAACAAATAAGTTCTTGGAAGTACAGAGAACTCTTGAGGGTATGAGGCAAGTCTACGAGGGGTTCTGAAGGAAGTATAGAGCGGCCTACCCAAAAATTGAGGTCATACTCATGTTGCCAAGCGAGATTTGGGAGAAGGACCTTGCCCTCAAGGATGATGAACACTGGTTAGTCGATGTATGGAAGTGAGATTTTGACCATTGAAAGGGAAACCTAGAGCAGATTTTGGAACAGATAATTCTGGTTATAGAATGGGCCAAGGAGGCCAAAGAGGAGTATGCTTGGTACCTCAGGCTAATGACGGGGTACGAGCTGCTAGCCGCTGAAATTAATCTAGAGAGCATAAAGACACACTTCTTAAAGAACATGGAAGATGAGATGTTGGCTAAGGTTACTGCAAATTTCTTGAGTTTTTCTACTTGAGCCTTCACCCAGTCAGAGCTTTCAGAAGCAATGCTACCAAGTATGACGACAACTGGAAGAAGCTTGTCAGCAATTCCCAAGAATGGAGCTACTAGGTGTTGCGATCGGCTATTATGGAGGTAGACAAGCTTCATCCACTGATCTTGAGCTTTGTATAATATGCATCTTTAAAGGAGCGCGAAGGTAACCCCGTCATTGATGAAGAATTCCTCAAAGAGTAGCTGCAGCAAAGGGAAAACAACAAAAAGATGAAATTGTTACAATGTTGTCACTAGATGACAAAATAGGGAAAAGACAAAGTTGTTATGAAAATGTAATATATTTGGGGGGTAGGTGAAACCCTAGTGTAAAGTGAATCCTGGCCACACAATAGAATTGAATCTTGGCCACTTATTTTTCTTTTTGAAAACTATAAATAGGGCTCTCCTCCTCTCATTTGAAGAGAGTTGAGTTGTTGTAAAGGCATGCTGTAGAAATTATAATAGAAAATACAGTTGTTTCTTGGTGTATTTTTGGTTTCTCCACATGCTTCATGGTTCTTCTCCCTTTAATTAAAAAGTTACTTCAAGTTACTTTGTTGTTCTAGTATTCTTTAGTTAGTTTTAGTGGACTTAGTATGTTGTATTTGGTTATGAAGCTTTCTGATGTGTGTATGCTTTCCTTGTCCATACTTTTGGTCATTTGCTACTGGTAAGTGACTATGCAAAGTTAGCCTGTACTATAATTTCATAGCTACCCTTTAAACTTTGTGTTTGTTCACATTTACATGGCGAATGAATGATGAATATATGTAATCCTTAGAAGATAGCATAGATTTCATGACATTGTGAGAATTCAGATTAAGTGAAATCCTATTTAAGGAAACTATCCATAGCAAGAACCTCCATGATCACTATTCATTGATAGTTGCAGGTCCAAGAACCATCCTTCTTCCTTGCCTCTATTTTTTTTTTAAGAAACAACCTGTGTTAATGTTCATTGCACATTGTAAAGCCAGATCTGACGAAACAATGGAGTGCAAGACTACTGTCTGAGCCTGCAGCTGGGTGTGGTAATTTCATATTCAAAGAACTCCATTCATTGACCCAATTCTCCTACAACTTTAAATCACGTAAGACGACCTTGTGATTCTAGTAAATCACAAAAATCAACTGATATATTCCAAGAACTATCAAGACCTGACATCCGAGAGACCTTGGGATAGTGTTCTACAATTTGATTGTGGAAGATTGTCTTTCAAGAGAGGTGATGCAACTATGCATTACCTATTTTGAGAAGTGCATAAAAACGCCATCAACATATTCTATTATCTTGAATTTGTGTCTGTGTTGAATCTGTTATAATTTTTGCATTTACTTCTCTCAAAGGATCAATGGGGGATCAACTGTGCCTGCTTCCACTTTATGGCATAGTTGTTTGTGTCTTTGTTCTGATTTAAATGAAATCACTAAGGCGCTATTGTCTTAGACATCCATTCTATGATGAGAAACCCATATCGTATCCCCACCAAGTGGTATCAGAGCTAGTTGAAGGAGGTCGAGGCTTGATGATACCAACAAGTGGTGTCAAAGCCTTCTCCTAATTACTGAAGTTCTAGGTATTTCTCCTATGATGATTTCTTGGAGTTGATCATATTGTTGCAATATGGTCTGAGGCTCCTAGCTCGTAGGAAATGTTCTTGATGCAAAGGGCATGAGGTATGCTTATAGTTGTTTTGTAGCAGTGCGTGGTTTCATACTGGGTGTTTGTGTGAGAGGCTCCCTAGTGGTATGGAGGTCCTTGTGTTGCTATTCAGCCCTTGAGTATTGTTCTTGTGTTGGGTGTTCTGACTTAGCACTGAAGGTAGTTTCTCTATTGCTTTGATTGTATGGAGGCTATGAAGGTGATCCTGGTGGTCTGGAACTTCTGAATAGTCTGGCTCTCTCATATGCTTGTGCATGACTGTGGTTTTTTGGAACTAGTATGAAATGGACCTATTGTTCTATTCTTACCTATGTCTTGCACTCACATGGTTCAGATTCATGTCTTTGGCTTTGGAGGTTTTCTACAGATTTTCCTAAAAACACTATCATGCATTTTCATGTCTTTCATTGTTCTAGTTAACCATGTTGGTTATGTGGAGACTGTTGGGTCATCCAAATGAGTAGTGAATATGGAGATGTCTGGGTGTTTTATAAACACTGTGATTATGCAAGTTTTATGCGGTCAAGGAAAACTTGTGGTGTGCGGAGCTGTTGTTCAACTATTTTCTAGATCTTGGCTTTTGGGGTGTGATTGGATGAGATAGTTGCAGTTCGACAAGTTTTGAAGAGGTGTGATGTCTTCTCTACATGGGATTGTTGGAATGTATTTTTCATTCAACATTCTTGTGGTGTTTTGTTTGTTGGTTTCCTATACTATGGTGCTTGAGTTGTGGACATGACTAGAAAATCAGATCTGTTGCTGATCTAGTGTTTGGGTCATTTTTGTCTGCCTTGGTTGTTCTCTTTGATGATCTCAGTTTTGCAATTTCCAATGCGATGATAGATTTGCAGGTTTCATTTGGTTGCATCCATGAGTTGTGCAATGTTGTGGGTTATCCTTACCTACATGTTTTTTATGAGACAATTCGGAAGTGAACTATCAATATCCACAAGGTTGTAACTGTGTGGTGCAGATCTATTAGCTAACCTTGTCTGTGGTCACTTTTGCATTGGCGTGGCTATTTTTGAGATGAGAGGAGGAATGGCATTTGAGTACCTGAATAGTAGGTTATGGACCAATAGCATGTGAATCATGATGTCATGGAGAGCTGCATACAATAGCTTGTGTAAGCTTTTGACAGTGATGGTGTGGTCTGCGTGATCTGGTGATCTTGGTGTTGTTCGATGTTGTTGTTTATATTTGGAGGTTCTCAGATCAATAGATGTTTGGTCATGATGCTTGGAAAGCTCGGTGTCACAGTTTAGTGGGAGCTTTAGTAGTGACTGTGGATTCATTACTTAGTGGTGAATGACCTTATTTGGTGTTGCAGATGCTTGTTGAGGACTCTTAGATCCTATTGCTATAGTAGAGCTTTCGCATATCTGCATGATCACTTTTTGAAGATGTGCAGCATCTTGGAGCCATGGAGGACATTGTTAGTCTTTGGCTAAGATGCTGGTGGTGCTTGACAGGTGATGTTAGTTTAGAGTTTGTTTTCTTTATGTCATGATATACTCTTACTTAGAGTTTTGGCATGTTTCTTTTCTCTTGAGACCATGGATAGTTCACTTGAAGCATGGTGTCTCCTAAGGGGGGTGTGTAGATCATGGTTTCATGATAAGTTCTTGTTCCTTGGTTTGGAGCTTTGACAGTGGTCTGGTGGTTCTAAATGTTTTGAGTACCTTAGTCATATGCTGAAGGAATTCATGATAATTGCAGCAATGTAATTTGGAGTTTGCATGAAATGATAGGTTGTTGGTGCTCATGGATGCATGAAGAATAAGGTGAGGATAGATTTCTTTTAAGAATGTTATTGTTTACATCTAAAAGTCTGAGTAGCCTGCACCTTGGTTGAATGCGAGTTCAACAAAGACCATGAAGGAGAATGCTCTTGGGTAAGTCACAGTGGCTTGTATATCTTGGAGGAGCATCTTTTCTTTTCTTCTTGGTCTGCTTGCCAGTGGTGTTTATTCGAAAGGTATCTGCCCATTATAGCTTTCAGATATGTGTTATGCTTTATCTTTCATGGATATGAATCTTGAGTTGTTTTTACATTTTGAAGGATTCATAATGGAAGGTGGACAACATTGTGTATCCCCTTGTGCTTTTGAGGACTGATAGGAGATGGTTATATGGGTTAGTATGATCTTCTTTGAGGTGCTTACATCCATGGAAGTATTGGGTGTTTTTATGACCTTTTCCCTTTGGGATGTGAAGAAGATCATTCTTGGCACAACTAGCATTTAGAATTGATTGTAGGAGGATGCTACATGTTTTGATTTGTAGTTTCTCTCTAATCTGGTTTTCTCTTCCTGAATATTCTTGACTTTAGATATGAGATTCCTTTGTGGAGCTGAGTTGGTCACAGTTTGTGGTCATGTGTTGTCACTTGGGTGATGACATGAAGGTTCCTGTGCCTCTTTCTTTAATTAGATATGGAGAATTTTGGAAGAACTATGGAAGATAGTTGAGAGAAAATTTTCTTGCAGTAGGTGGTTGCAGGTGGTGCAGATCAGTGTGGTTGTTCCTCAGAACTACATGGTTCCTCATTTTTTTGTTCAAGTGATTGGTGGACTTGGTATGCCTAGATCACTTGAGATGGTGCTTTGGTTGCATTCATCTGGACAGTACCCTTGTAGTGGGAGTACCTGGACATGTTTGGTCTTTTGACTAGTTGACACATGGTGCTTTTTTCTGATGTTGATGGGTGGTTATGTGAGGGCATGAGTTTATTGATGGTGATACCTTTGAGGTATGGGTGATTGGATGGTTCAGCATGAGCTGTGGGTGCTAATTTTCAATCTTGTGTGTTTGATAATTGGATGAGGGTAGTCTATTTTATGGTTGTTGTTATAGCTGATGGTTTTATCTTGTTCTCGAGATTGTTTCTCATTCTGGTGTTCACATTGTGCTTTGTTGCTGCTATGGTGCCTTTTTTGCCTGAAGGATCAGATGTTTGTGTTCTGAAGACTGGTGCATATATGCCTTGGTGTGTTCCTGTGTTTGGAGTGGTTTCTTGAGATGGTGGACATTTTTTGATGTTGTTGTAGGGGTCTTCGTCCTTGTTCTTTGGAGGAAGCATGAAAGTCTTCATCAAGTGGGAGATTTTTGGGAATTGTGTCTCAACTTTTTGGCTTGAATTCCTTTTGGACTTGGCATTTTCTTCTTGATTCTACCCTTTTCCACTTTACCGCGACAGTCTGGCTTGGTTATGGTGGTACCATGGTGGTTGTCTGGTAGTTACCGCCTTACCACATGTAATGAGTTCACTCATTATGGTGGCATGATAAGGCCTCCTGCAGCCTATGCTAGTGGTTACTGCCTTACCGCACGCGGTGACTTCTTTCACCACGATGGCGCGGTAAGTCTTCCAATGGCCTGGCTCAGTGGTTCCTCCCACCATAGTTTCCGCAGGGAGACCACCAGTGGTGGGCTTGGTGGTTACCACCATACTAAAGGTGGTGGTTCCTCTCACCATGATGTCCTCAGTGAGACCACCAGTGGTGGGCTCGGTGGTTACCACCATACTGTAAGCGGTGGTTCCTCTCACCACGGTGTCCATGGTGAGATTGCTAGTGGTCAGCTTGGTGGTTACTGCCCTACCGTGAGGTGGCCTGGCAGCCCCTGCGGTAGCACGGTGTGATCGCCAGTGGTTTTCTCGATGGATACCACGGTAATGCTTGGTTGACTCGGCATTAACATGGGATGGCTGAGGGTGAGCTCAGGCAAGCTCACCGCCATACCACGAGGTGACTAAGATAGGGGTGTGGTAGTGCAATGGAGTCAAGGTAAAAGCCCAGATGGCTTACCACCATACTATGAGGTGAGTCAGATGGGACAGTGGTAGCACGAGGAAGACGAGGGTAAGCTCAGGCGAGCTCACTCTTGTACCATGACTAGTTCAAAGAAGCTCGGTGGTTGTGTGGTAAGAGCTCAGATGAGCTCAGAACTCGGTTGACCAAGTTGGACTGGTTTGACTGACTGTCAGAAGTAGTGAATGAATGAGGTGGCGGCATGTGGTAGGTTATCAACAATTGATTGGTTGAAGTCTAGAGTGGTGAATGCATTAACTGTAAGGCTTTGATTTTTTGGTTGATGGATCCGATTGTGGAAAAGAGTATTAATTCCTAGATGGCTCGATGCGTGTTTGCAGGGAAACTTGTTCAAAGGCGATCAGATCTATGTTATAGAGGTAAGGTGCATATTAACTTGCACTTGATTGGTTGGTGAGAGTATGATTTATGACTTGTAACAGTCGAATACATTGTTAAGAGACACAAAAAGGTGGCGAAGTGTTAGAGCGGTATGCAATGGAATTGTAACCATTAACACTTGGTGTCATAGATCAGTTAAGAGGTGAACCTAATTTTCCTTGAGGCTAGGCTAGCTGAGAGGCTGGCTAAGATAGTCATTTGTGAGGAGCTGAAGGGAATCTACATAGTATGTCATGAGGACATTATAATTGTGTGAAGATTCTATTTTGTGTTGCCTGTATATTTCTCCAGATGAACTAGATGTGACTCTTGTATAGGCTATGAGCCTAAGATTATATTGTAACTATTTTCTGTTGCTGAATAATAAAATGGCTCGATCTTTTGGAGTTTGGGGTTTTTTACCTAAAAATATTTTCCCCACGTATATCTATGTGTCTACATGTTTGTCTTTCATGTTGTTAGATTCTACTATCTTGAACCTATTCCTGTGTTGAATCTTTTATATGTTTTACATTTACTTCTCTCAAAGAATCAATGGGGGATCAACTGTGCCTGCTTCCACTTTATGGCATACTTGTTTGTGTCTTTCTTGTGATTTAAATGAAATCACTAAGGCACTATTTTCTTAGACGTCCATTCTATGATGACAAACCTGTATCATATCTGCAACACTTTTTTTTAATAGGTAACCTTAGGCAAGGTTCATTGCACATTATAAAGCTAAATCCAATGATAAAATTGAGTTCAACACTGTTGTTTAAACATGCAGCAAATGTACAACAACTCTCCCATCTTAAGAACTCCATTTGTAGATCCAACTTCCCCACTTTGTAACTCATCCATAAGACCGCTTTGTGATTCCAGCAAATCACATAAAACAACTGATATATTCCAAGCACTGTAAAGACCTGACATTAGAGACCTTGGGATAGTTTTATGGAATTTGATTATGGAAGATTGTCTTTCAAGAGAGGTGATGCACTTATGCATTACCTGTGTTGAGAAGTGCATAAAAAACACATCAATAGGATTCCTAGAACCTAGTGGAGAAGTATACTAAGGAAATCACTTTCCTTGTTTCTACTAATGAATGCATTATTGAGGCTATTGAACCTAAGGTCCGATATAGATTGAGCCTCTAGAATATGAAGTTAGTGAGAAATATGTTGAGGGATATGTCGAATTGTCACTAAAGTGTCTTAAGGACTCTTCTCTTCTAGGACATGGAACATATGAGGAAAAATCATCAGAAGTTCATGAGGAACTATCAACACCTACAAGAAAGAAATGGGTAACAAAGAAGGTAAATGAATACTTTGTGAAACATGGATTCTTAGAAGAAGAAGTGTAGAGGTTAAGGGAAATTGTTCTGGAAAAAGACAAAGCAGCTACCAATTCTTCTGGACCAAGGAGATTAGGAAGAAATTCTTCCAACCCTACCTCTCCATTTCCCAAGTCCTCCAAAGCTACTACTACTAGTGGTAAAGTAAAGAAGGTGGAGCCTAGTGCTCTGGTAGTTGAAGAATTCTCTACACCCTTCAAAATAAGCATAAGAATGAGAAAGAGGAATAATATACCTTCAGTCATAGCCCTTCCTTCCTTTGGATGAAGGAAGAAGCAAAAATAATTTAGGGAAAGGAACTCGAGTACTATTGTGGAAAAATAAATTGATCTTGGACTTGAGCATGAAGAATATCTCACAAGGAAAAGAAGAAGTAGTGCCACCACAAGCAGTGAATGTACTTCACAATATGCAAGCACGTAAGTGAAGAAGCCTAAAGTTCACATTGTAGACACATTTGAAGAAGATGGGATAGAAAAGGAAAAAGAGGATTTCACTATACATATTCACAAGAAGCCCGAGAAGAATAAGGAAAAGAAATCAAAGGAAGGCTCCTCAAATCCTCAAATGAAAAAGTATACAAAAACTCCTCCGATAAGAGCTCGCGCTCCAATAAAACTAAATGTCTTGGTTAGTAACATGTTAAAGTATAATGAATTGTTAGAAGGAACTACAAATTTGTATGATGAAGTAGATGAAGAAGACAAGAAAACAATTATAGAAGCCATCATTCAGTATGTATTATCATTTTAGATGTTAACATGAATAACATTAGGGAGAAGGTTCCTAGTTTTGTGTGGGATGCCTTGGTAGAAAGGAGGTGTGAAACAATTGAAGTTGATGACAAGATGAAATATGATGCCTTCGAGGAAATTGGATTATCTCTATCTGAAAATGGAAAGGCTACATTGATTGAAGTGTACACTAAAGAATTCAAAGTAAAATAAAGGGCCACCATACTTATGTGTAGAGAAAAGGATAGAGTAGACAAGCTAAAGCAAGAAATAGTTAATATTGTGAGAGATATAGAAGAAAATTTTGGGATGGTTGATGCTTAATCATTTGGACCTACTCAAGAACAGGTTACTGATGCAGAGGAAAATATTTCTCCAGCTACAAACTTACCAATTTTGGAAGAGATAAATGTTCATATTGTAAAAGAAATTACATCATTTGATGATACAGAGAATGTGGTGTCCTCACCACCATTGGTAGATGAAAAAAATGCTTCCCCAAAGACATCTTCCCCTTTGGAAGATACTGAAGATACCATTGGTGCTAACAATGAAAACTAGAATACAAGACAAGGACAAGAAAAAGAAAAAGAAAAAGAAAAGAATGTTGATGCTGACAAACAAAATGAAGATACAAGAAATGAAAATGAAAATGATCAAGATAAGGATGGAAATGAAAAATATGGAGAGAAAGAAGGATATGACAATAGAAAAGATGATGAGGAGAAAAAGGAGGATGAAGACAAAGATAAACAAAAGGAAAATATGTTTGAAAAAGAAGAAGAAGAACATAAAGAGGAAAATAAAGAAGAGATTGAGGTTGAAAGGAATGAACAAGAGTCTCAAAAGATCATGGAGCTACTGAATCCATCCAGAGAATCCTATGGTAATAGTCTCAAGGGTCTTTTGATAAAAATAAATATGATTTTGACTGGCTATTCTTCCCTGGTTGCTACAACTCCCCATGTACCAAGGAGTGTAAATCTAGACAAGATATCACCTATCCAGAAGTTGGAGCTTGGAGACATCTTACAAACCTTTGGAAGAAAGGGAATCATAGAGACTCATCAAAAGGGGACTGAACTAATTAATGATGCTATTAAGTCTCTACAATATGCTACTCTTGGTGCCACAATTGATAATTCATTAACTCATATTGAAATTTTGAAGTTTTTAGTTGATTCACTCAAGGAGTATGCCTCCAGTCTAAAGGAGAAAACTGAAAAATATGTTGAGTCAATATTTTTTGAGAAAATAATTCTAGAGTTGCAAGACAGGTGTTCATCTACACATGAGAAAGTGGAGAATTACTTAAAGGATGTGAAGGATTGTGAAGATGAGGCTAAGACTTTATTTTTCTATTGTATGAGGTGGTCAGATGTCACTCAAGGAATTAAGGACTTATTAATCTCAATAGAGACAAATATATAATTCCTTTGAAGCTTACACCCCAACACAAGATAGAGATTACACTTCTTGAAATGTCATTTCTGATCTAAAAAACAAGTTTTTCATTCTTCAACGGTAGAAAGAAGAGATTATAAGGAGATTTGGACAGCTTGGGGACTTATTGAAGACCAAGCATATACCAATATCTAGTGCCCTTGCTGATACAAAAAATATTTCTAAGACAAATCTAAATCCAAGTACTCCAAAAGAGGGAGAGGAGAGTAGAGTTGAACTGGAAACAATATATAAATCGCTTGCTACGACCAAAAAGATTTGGAATGAAGGAAAATATGTCTGGTAAGAAATCCTTAAGGAGTTAGAAGGTGCCTCCTCCTCTAGCTAAACATTCTTCACTTGTATATTCTTTCATTCTTTTAGTTGTTTTTAGTTTTTCTTTGTACACATGGTTAGATCAAGTTTCTTTTGGGATAAATCCATGAGGGGGACTTAGTTCATTTCATTTTGTTCACCTATTCAAATGCATCAATGTGTTATCAGCACATCCTTTGTCCTTGATGTTAAAAGGGGAGAAGAATTGGGTAGAATATTTGGTGCTGGAGAAGTTGGAAAAATTAGAAGTGATCTAAGTTAATTGATAAGAGATGTTTTTTTGAGAAGTTTGATGACTAAGATAATGTATGTTTCAAAGGGGGAGATCATGCAAGTTTGAAGTTTTGAAGATAGTTGATGATGGTGTATGTTTTGAGTTTTGGAGATTCATTTTTGGCACATGTTTCCATTAATGAAAAAGGGGTAGATTTTTGAAAGAATGAAGAAGGAACCTTTTAATGTGTTGTCATTGATGCCAACATTAATTTTTTGATATTTTGTCTAATTTGGTGAACAGAATGGAGATATATTAATCTAGTATTTTGGTCTAGAATTTCTCATGCAATAAGATTAGCTTATGAGGTTATGATATGTTATTCCTAACTACTAAATGCATCTATTTTCAAGATTTCAACATTTTTGGGTGAACGGGATAAAATTTATTTGTAAAAATAGTTTGACACCCATTTTTGGCTTTATACAGTGCAAATGAGTATGTCTAATCCGGTCCACATTGAACCTTCAGTGATTGAGATTAGTCTTTACAATTTTGGGAGATTGATTGCATGTGTCAGTAAACAATATATTTTGATGGTGAGTGATTATATCATTACATGGATTAGTGGTGTTGATTAGTTGGCTTATTTTGTGATTAGGTATAACTCCTAGTTGACCTAATGTTTATTGTGTGTTGTGAAGATCAAATGTGTATTTTATATGTTAATGAGATCTATCTTACATCCATGCCGACCTAAAGTAAGGGTTACACGTTTGGTTTGAGCCTGAAGATGTTTTTGATTCAAGTGTGGAGCCAACAAGGCAATTTAAATTAATATAGGGCTACATCTAACTAGGTCAACCTAATTAATGTATGCAAATGTAATTGGGTATATATGTGAAACATTTTTGAGTTGTATAAAGAGATGACAAGTGATGTAATGCGATATGATATGTGATATGATGCAAACAAGTGAATTTGTATGTGTGTGATCCGAATAAGATCATAATTGTTGTGAATGTTGGGAAGAATAGTGTTTTGTACTCAAAGCTTCAAAGGAATTAAATTCAACACAGGGAAGGTGCACTTTGTATCAGTTCACATTCTAGTTGTGTATCCATTCTTCTTTTTGTATCTATCTCTAGTTGTGAACCTTATTGAATAGTGTGTCCTGGCAATGAGCCTATGTAATATCTTATAACTGATTATAATATATTGTGAGCTAATCCTCACCTTGGTTTTTCCCTATTACAATTTTCCACATAAAAAATCTTGGTGTTCATGTGTAGTGTGATATTATGGTTGCTTCATGTTTTCATTCATAGTTGTAGTTAGATTTGTATTGATAATTGGATGGTTTTATAGAATATTGATTCACCCCCCTCTCAGTATTATGGGTTTTCAACATGAATTGACTCTCCTAAGTCATGTAAACCAAAGAAAAGACAAAAAAAATTTACGAGAAACCACTCTATATAATCGACATATGTACAAAGAATTTAAAATTGAAAAATATAAATGCATAAAGAATAGAAATGTTGTCAAGTGGAGGAGGTTGACTCTTGAAGCTTCTTCATGAGTTTTCCACACTTTTTTTCCTTCTTCCCATGTCGCCTTTGTCAGCCCAAGCAGTCTACATTATGTTTCAAGTTCCATTAATATGTCTTCTCCTTAATCTGGAGTTCTAGGTACAAGATTTATCTATGTATCTTTGTTAACACTTAGAAGAAAACTTGAAACATATATGAATTTGGAATTCACCAAGTCCCTTAGCTCTCCAAACTAAGAAGTGATGTTCTCATTTTTTTCCTGCAGTTGGAAGAATCTCTTATATAAATTTTCAATAGTAGTCCTTGTGTCTCTAACCATGTCAAGTGTTGAATCATAGGCACTAGAAGCATTATTGATCTAGGACTCAATGGATTCTATTTCACTCTTGATTTTTTTTGTGTCTCTAGGCCACTTTATGCAATATTGGAATAGATCCTTTACCCATCCATAAAAACTTGTGTATTCTTTAAATTTTCATGAAACGTTTTGCATGCAAGAGCACATTTCTCAGTGATTTTCAACATTTTATCCTCATTTATTCTCTTTTCAACTTCATTCTCTACTTGTCCTCTAAGACTAGAGGTATATCCTTTGAAAGTTTCAATTAATAACTTCAAGTTCTTTATACTAGAAACTAAAGATTCAATGCTTGCATCGGGTATAGCCTCTTGAAATTCCTTCATAGATTCTTCCATCATCTCTCCACTCTTTTGATGTGTTTCTATAATCTCCTTCTAGGTAGATGCATAGAATACATCTCCCAATTGAAGCTTGTGGAGTGGGGAAATCTTATCAAGATCTACATTTCCCTATTGCATAGGTAGTTGTAGCAGTTGTACTAATACAACAAGTTGGAATTTAAACTACATACTAAGTAAATTCTTCAAGGAATCTTTAGAGGAGCCAGAGGATTCACCAGAAGTCTTCGTATTCTCTGTAGTCTTTCACTTCAAGTCATTTTCCCCATTCTTTTTGGAGTTCACTAGTGTCTTTTCTTTTGTTTTTGCATCTTCAAGTGCATCTCCATTCTTATCTTCATCATCCTTCTTATTATTTTCCTATTCTTCTTCCTTCTCGGCATCAATATTCTCTTCTTCAGATATCCTTATTTAAATTTTCTTCCTCAATAGACTTCTTTGTGGTAGCCAGAGGAATAACATTCTCTTCAAGTACCAGAGGAGGAGAGGTATCCTCCTTTGTTGCATCTTCACCATCATTCTTCTTTACTTCTTCTTTTGTCAATTCTTCCACATCTGGAATAATATTGTCTTGTGTATAGCATTCATCTATTATATGCTCATGTTGAGCATCAATATCCTGTGCTTCTTCTCCTATAGTAACTTCCAGAGTTGTGTCCTTTGAATTCATTGCATTTTTTTGTGCTATATTTGATACTTTGTCAATTGTCTCCTTCCGAAGCCTTTCAAACTCACTCTTATCTCTACCCATAAACCCTTTGTTTTACCTTGAATTTTGTGCTATATAGTGTAGCCAATGTGTCTTTTTTTTCCTTTGAAATAGGAGCACCAATATTCTCCAATGCATATTCTTTATTTTCTTCTTCTTCTTCAATTGCTTCTTGTATTCTCTTCACCAAGACATTTCATAACTCTGTAGGATTTTTTTTTCAATATTTTTCATATCAACTTCTAAAACAATCGTATACTTAATGATAGCCTCAACAATGATGTGTTAGCATAATGTTGTCATTGCTGTCAAAAGGTGTCATTGATTTCAAAAGGTTTCATTGATGTGAAGGGGGAGTTCAATGGAAGAATGAGTGTCATTAGTGATAGTTCATCAATGTCTAGGAGTGTTGGTGAAAATTGATGGAGAGAAGAGCATGTTTTGCAAATACTGTAAAGTTGCTCAAATGTTGCAATATTGTCATGATATTGTGAAAGTCACTTCCAAAAGTCAAAGGATAAATTAGGCTACATATTCGATATGGGTTTTCTAAGAGGCTTTTAGATGTGTGATTTCTAGGTTTAGAGGATATATGATGAGCTAAACTTGATTTATTTTTTCTCTTTGGTCAAACTAGGGTTTTGTAGAAAACACTAAGATGTTACAATCATGGTTCTTTCACAAAGTATGTTTTTGTGTTGAATGGATACATGTTTTAGCTAGTTGCTAAAGTCACAACTTAATCCATTGATGGTGTCAATATAACCGAACCCTTTACCTAGTACTACCAATTGGTTTGGCAGAGTGTGCATCATGGTCCAACTCTTCATATCACTGTTTGAGTTCATCGTGACCATGTTGAATTTGCAATGTGTGATATGCTCATTGAAGATATAATAATGCACATTAGTGGTTGAAGATCAAATAACTATTGCCTTATTGTTTCACCTCACAGTTGTGAAGCAAAAGGGTTGTGTTCAATTTTAGTGATATCCAATGAAAGAAATCAACAGTGATGGTTGGAGCATATAATATTGGACGAGTATCACTCAAGTCCTTTACATCACACTTTGAATTTTACCTCGACATATTATTTATGTGATGTCTGATGGAGACTAGTCAAAAACTAAGAATAGATGAAGGAGACTAATGATCATCGCACATAGTGTTCACATCGCATTTTGAAGGTTACCTTGGCAAGATTCTATTGTAATATGCGATGGAATGGATTTATTACAGATTGATGTAGGAAGGGACATGTGGCTACATGTAACTGCATCACTTCATTTATTCACATCACTATTTTGAATAAAATAGCATCAAGCAAAATGCGATATAATAAAGATTAGCAATGGAGACATTGGTGGATCCCTTCCTCATAAGGGAAATGGAGAAATAAGGAGGGCACGTGTCCTATGAGATAATTAGTATAATGTAATTACATTGTGAGGTTTCTTCATATCACAATTTACACTCTTTGTGTGCAAATGAAGTTGTGCTAGGTAAATAAAATGTGATGACCATCCAACAACTGATATTTTGTGATGGTAATCGAATGGTGATCACAAGACTACTTCACATCACTGGAATAAAGTTTGATGCCCTAAGTAAAGTTATGATAGACTATGTGAGCACGATGAGGATCTACAGTGTCAATTCAAAAGGGTTTTAATCAAAAAATTGCATTTTAAAGTTACATGAGATGAAGTAGTATTAATGGATCATGGTGTAAAGACAACAAATCAATGGCCCGAGTTTAAAGTTAAAGATCAAAAATGGCTACTAGTCAACACAGAGCATAAAAATTAATGACTGTAACCACTCTAACTACCAAGTTTAATGGGCATTGGATCCTTTGGGTGGTGAAGATCATGTTCCTATCAAATAGAAGATCATATAAAGAGTATGTATATTAATGAACATAAACCCTAAATCAGTTACATGCTAAAAATAACATCGGTACAAAATTTGATGATGATTGTGTGTGCATCGATGTACAAGAAGCTTGCTAGGGAAGATAGCCTATGAGAATACCCTAGCAATAAGTTTCCAGATTGTAAAAATTTGAATATGAAATTAATCTAGATGATGGTTTGTAGCTTGAGGAAGGTATGATTGTTGGTTAAGATATGAGAAAAGAAGAAAATCAGAATTTGTCTATGTGTTGAGGCAACAAAGTGAATGTGAGAGCTAAAGAGTGGACATATAATGCATATGTGAATATTCAATAGAACCCAAATAAAAATCAGAAATCACCATCAAGGGTTTGCATTCAAGGTGCAAAACAATGAGGTGCAGAGTAGAGAATTGAGTTGCAAAGATTGCAACATAGAATTGAACAGTTGCAAATAGAGTTGCAACATTGAATTGTGTTCAATAGAATAAATTTTAATATCTTGATTGTAAATCTGATTGGTGGCTGACATCAAATAACTAGGTAGGTGCTTAGTAGGGAGTGGGTACTCCTAAAACCAGCGGATTGGTTTCTCCTTAGGGTTGGTGACCTTAAACCTTATAATCATATATTTTCATTGTGAGGCTAGATTAGGATAGTAGATCCTAGTAGCTATTGTCATTGTGGTTTTTCCCATCTTGGGTTTTCCACATATATATTGTGTTATGTGCAATTACATGAGAATTTTTTTTCTCTAAATATTTAATTTTAATCTACACTAAAAGAGATAAAAGGAGTTAATTTTATTCAAGTGTCAAAGGGATAAATTTTAAGTTATATGTTGATTCAACCCACCTCTTAGTAGATTTTTGTGTTCCAACAATTGGTATCATAGCCTTGGCTCCCTTGGAGAAGCTTAATCAGCTCGAGTATATCTTGGACAAGTGAACACAATGGAAAGCCAAGAGGGTTCATCTACAAACAAAGCACCTATGTTTGATGGATCAAATTATGCTTTTTAGAGCATTAAGATGGAGAAATATTTGGCATCATTAGGATTTGATGTGTGAATTTTTATTAATAATGGATATGCACCTCTTATTACTCCTCCTACTAATGTTGTAGGAAAGAAAGACTATGACAACAATGCAAAGGAAAATAATTTTATTCTTTGTGGACTTCTAGCTCAGTGTTTGTCAAATTGATGCATTGCAATACTACACATAATTTCTAGAATAAGTTGAAAAGCATCTACGAAGGAGATGATAAAGTGAAGCTGGAAAAGCTACAAACTCTCAGAGCCAAGTTTCAAAGTCTCGTGATGAGTGAAGAAGAAAATATTGTATATTATATTCTTAGAGTTGATGAAATTGTGAACTCAATCAGAGGGTTTGGAGAAGAAGTAAAGGAATTAGTCATTGTGAAAAAGGTTCTAAGGTCCATTCCATCCAATTATGACTCTAAAATATCTTCAATAGAGGAAACAATAAAACTGGATAAAATCTTCTTGATGAACTACATGGCATATTTATTTCTTATGAAATGGGGATGGGAAGTGCAAAGTCACCCAAAAGAGAAGTTGCATTCAGGGCTACCAACAAGGAAAAGGTTGATGCATTTAAGAAAGACAAGGAAGAAGCATCTACATATAAACATGAAGGGACTGATGAGGAAGAAGAGAACTTCATTAGGAGACTCAAGAGAGGATCCAAAAAATATAGAGGTAATTTACCCTTCAAGTGCTTTGATTGTGCTAAAGTAGGACATTTTTCTACCAAATTCCCTTACAATAAGAAGGATGACTTTGAACAAGAGGTAGATAGTAAAAATAAGAAATCCTACTTTCCTAAGAAGAAAATTTTTCAGAAGAAGAAGATTCTATACATCCAAGAGGAAAGTAATTCATCTAATGCTAGTGATAGGTCAGATGATGAACAAAATTCTGCTTTGGTAATACAAGAAAACAAATTTATTTTCATGGAAAAAGAATCTGAAGAACATAAAGATGAAAAGGTTGAGAATCTTGCTGAAGAAGGTGAACAAGAAGGAGAAGTCTACCTTGAAGGTTAATTGATATGTGCTTTAGAAAAGATTGATAACTTGAGAGAGGAGGTTGTTAGTATGAAAAAAGGAGAATAAGCCACAAAAAAATATTTCACAAAAGGAGAATGAAATGTTAACTAAAATATTGAAGAATCCAATTAGATCGTGGTGAGATTAAATATACAAGTGGAGGAAGCCAAAAGAATTGAAGATATAATCAAGTCTAAACTATAATCCAAAGTTGACAAATGTATGAAGCTAGAGGCATAATAGTTTCCTTAAGAAAAGATTTGGAAAAGGTTAGAGAACATATCAAAAAAGGTTTGAAGCTAAAGGGAGGCTCGGATATTCTTGATGGATTACTTAATACACAAAAACCTTCTTCAAAAGAAAAATATGGTTTGGTTTTAGAGAAAGGGAAGAATACTTTTACTAGCTCATCTACAAAACTAAATGAGAGATTTAAAGCAGAAGAAAAGTCTACTACAAATGGTAAGAAATCCTATAAGGAGAACACCTTTGAAGAGGAAAATAAGACTATCAAGATAAATAAATTTGAAGAATAAAATAATCCTTTTGCAAACAAGAAGAACATTCAATCAATTCCTAATCATCTAAAGAAGAAGTAGAACATAAGAAAATTTGATGTCGATAGATTCACAAGGGTGAGAGATTTGAAGAAGTCAAAGAAGATAACACCACCTCATCATGGTCAAGGAAATTCTATGACCAGGTATCCTTCATACTTTTATGACCATTGTTATACTTGTAATCAATTTGTTCATTAGGCTAGAGATTTCAGAATTGTTCCTAAAAGGAGTACAACCTTTGTAAGTGAACAAAGAGTATAAAGTCCTTGAAAAGAAGAAAGATAAGGTATAAAAGAAACCTAAAAAGGTGTGGAAAGAAAAAGAGAAGATGCCAACACAATCAATGATTTCACAAATGACACTTCATGCCAAGAAGTAAAATCTATGGGTGATAGATAGTGGCTACTCCAAACATATGACCGGTGACAAGGGAAAATTCATCCAAATTAAGAAATGCAAGGGAGGATCAATCAGTTTAGGTGACAAAATTGTTGTAAAAAATTGTCGTAAAGGAACAATAAGCATAAATGGTAAATTACCTACAAAATATGCCCTTTATGTTGAAGGTTTAAAGAAAAACTTACTAAGTTTTAGTCAGATATGTGACAATGGTTACAAAGTCACATTCAATTCAGATGGATGCAAAATAAGGAAAAATGGAAAGATAATTTCACAAGGAATAAGGACTTAAAGCAACCTTTATAATCTCAATGAAGTAAAAGTTCAAAATTTCCTAGTAATTCAAGATGATGAGAGTTAGTTGTGGCATAGGGGAATGGGGAATGTAAATATTGATAATTTAGTGAAAGTGAGATTAAAAGGATTGGTAAGACACATTACTAAGATAAATAATCTTGCAAACACCATTTGCAAATAATGTCAAATAGGCAAGCAAACAAGGGTCAAATTTCAGACAAAAGAATACTCAACTACAAAGCCTTTGCAATTGGTTCATACTAATTTATGTGGTCGTATAAGTACAAGAGGATTGAAAGGTGATATATACTTCATGTTGTTGATTGGTGACTATTCAAAGATGACATGGGTAGCCTTTTTTAAGGAAAATTCACAAACATTTGAAAGATTCAAGATATTTAGAGCTATGGTCAAAAAGGAGATTGGTAGAAGGATCAAATGCCTAAGGTCAAATAGAGGTGGATAATTCACATCAAGTGTGTTCATGAATATTGTGAGAAACAAGGAATTAAAAGACAATATTATGCATGAATATCTCCACAACAAAATGGAGTGGTTGAGAGAAAGAATAGGAAAGTTAAGTAGATGGAAAGAACAATGATTAATGATGCCAAGTTAGCAAATATGCATTGGAGGGAGATAGTTCATACTACTATATATATTTTGAACAGAGTCCAATTAAGATTAAATAGAGAGAAGACCCCCTATGAGTTGTGGTAGGGTAGGCCAACATCTGTCAAGTATTTCAAAGTGTTTGGTAGAAAATGCTACATCAACAAAGAAGAAGATAATTTGGGAAGCTTTGATTCGAGATGAGATGAAGGAATATTTCTTGGATATTCCACCCAAAGCAAAGCTTACAAGTGTTATAACAAAAAATTTTCTCAAGATAGTAGAAAGCATCAATGTCATGATTGATGAAGATCTAAAAAATGTTAAATATAATAGAGATAACTTTGAAGATGAGTCAGAATATGAAGAAGAGATTGTTGATGAAGAGATAGAAGAAGAGAATGAAAGATCACCTACAAAGTATGTTCAAAAGGATCATCCTATAGATCATATAATTTTCAATAGAAATGAATATGCTCAGACAAGAAGAAGAATTGCAATGAATAAGGAACAAGTAAACTTTTCTCTCTTATCACAAATTGAACCTAAGAGTTCTGTGGAGGCTAGAAAGGATGAGATCAAGATAAAATCCATGGAAGAAGAGCTAAATCAAATTGAGAAGAATAGAAAATGGGAATTAGTTCCTATACCCCCAAGCAAAAATGTAATAGGTACTAAATGGGCGTTTAGGAACAAGCTTGATGAAGATGGAGTTGTAGTAAGGAATAAAGCAAGGTTGGTGTTTAAAGGATATGCACAAGTTGAAGGAATAGACTTTGAAGAAACATTTGCACATGTTGCAAGATTATAATCCATAAGAATTTTTCTTGCATTTTCAGTTTATAAAGGATTCAAGGTATATCAAATGGATGTAAAATCTTATTTTCTAAATGGAAACCTTGAAGAATAAATCTACATAGAATAGCTAGAAGGTTTTCAGCTGTCAGAAGAAGAAGACTATGTTTGTAGACTAAGGAAAACATTGTATGGTCTAAAACAACACTAAGGGCATGGTATTCAAGATTATACCAATTTCTACAACAACAAGGATTCAAAAAGGGGATGTGAAATAGAAATTTTTACTTCAAATCTGAAGCTATCACATGATTATTGTTGTCGTATATGTGGATGATATCATATTTGGTGGTAGAAATGATAGGATGTGTAAACAATTTTTCGCTCAAATGCAAGATGAATTTGAGATGTCAATGATAGGAGAATTGTCATTTTTCCATGTGGATTACAGATAACATATACTGATGATGGGATACTTATATCTCAAACTAAGTATGATAAGGAAATTCTCAAAAAAAATTGAATGGAAGATAATAGACCAGTTAGTACTCCTATGGTAACTAGATGTAAATTGAGGAAGTTATATGAGTCCTAAAATACAAATCAGACAATGTATAGGTCAATAGTAGGAATCTTGTTGTACCTAACTACATCAAGCATAGTTATTATGCAAGCAATGTGTATGCTTGAAAGATTTCAAGCTGCTCCTGGAGTCTCATCTCAATGTAGTAAAGATAATTACTAAATATATCAAAAGTACTATTGACAGTGGACTGTGGTATCCTAAGAGTATAGATTTTACTTTGACAACATATACAAATGTTGACTAGGCTAGAAGTGCAAATGATACAAGAATCACTAGTGGTGGAGCATTGTTCTTGGGAAACGAACTTGTTTCCTAGATGAGAAAAAAGCAAGAATCAATCACTCTTTGTATAGTAGAAATAGAGTACGTAGTAGTTGTATCATGTTGTACTCAAGTTTTATGGATGAAGCAGACACTCAAATACATCAAGGTTGAGTAGAAAGAACCGATCTATATTCTTTGTGATGATTCAAGTGCAATTAACATCTAAAATAATCCAATGATTTATTCTAGGATAAAGCACTTATCAATAAAGTATCAATCCATTAGAAAGAAGGTAGTAGATCAAGAAGTCAACATGGAATATTTTCCAGCTAAAGATCAAGTGGCAAACATATTCACCAAGTCTCTTCCCAAGGAACAATTTGAATATCTAAGGTAGAAGTTGGGAGTAATTGCTCCCACATCATACCACTAAATCTTAGTGATAGGGCATGAATCTAGGGGGAGATTCATTGAAATTTTATTCTTCCCTAGATATGAAGGAGACATCAAGTTAGGTAACCTTGGTTCTACAAATTTTAACCAACTTGATGGTTGTAGATTTATAAAACTCTTCTTTCTCTTTGAATGGTTAGTCAAATGGGGAGAATACTTATAGTAGCACAAATTGATATCAGTTGGTGTCAGCCAAAGGGGGAGAAAGGCTCCTTTTTCATTGTTAAGCAAGAGAGTATAACTTATTTCATTAAATTCATGAAGATACCCATTTCTATTGATGTCAAAGAGGGAGAAAGCTGATTAAATTCTCTACTAGGAGAGAATGCACAAATGCTCATGCAATTAAGCAAAGGGAGAAAATTGGGAAAATTCTCCTTGTTTGAAAGAAGAGGAGATATGTCTAAGGGGATTTGTTATGTATATGTGCTCATATGGTTTTTTTATATTTGGTATAGTTCATTTCAGTTGGTTGATACTGTGTTGGTTTAGTTGTTACAAGGGCATGAATTAGAACGTTTAGAATTGTTATATAGCGTTTAGAGAATTTGGTTTTTTCATCAATGACAAAGGGGGAGATTTTTGGCATAATGTTGTCATTGATATCAAGGGGGATTTTAGTGGAAGATTGAGTTTCATTAGTGATATTGGATCAATGTCTGGAAGTGTTGGTGGAAATTAATGGAGAGAAGAGCATGTTTTGCATATACCATAAATTTTCTCAAATGTTGCAATATTGTCATGAAATGTTGTCATGATATTGTAGAAGTCAATTCTAGAAGATAGAGGAGAAATCAGGCTATAGATTCGATATGGATTTTTTGAGAGCCTTTCAAATGTGTGATTTCCAAGTACAAAGGATATATGATGAGCTCATAACTGATTTATTTTTGCACTCTAGTCAAACTAGGGTTCTATAGAAAACCCTAGGGTGTTGTACTCATGGCATGTTCATAGTTTATATTTTTGTGTTGATTGGATACAAGTTATAGTAGGTCATTTAAGTCACAACTTAATCCATTGATGTCATCGATATAATCAGACCCTTTACCTAGTGCTACGGGTTGATTTGGTGGAGTATGCATTGTGAAAACTCTTCACACCACTGTTTGAGTTCACCACAACCATGCTAAATTTTTTATGTGTGATATGCTCCTTGGAGGTCTAACAATCGAATGGATATCACGTTATCTCTTCACATCGTAGTTGTGAAGAAAAAGGGTGGTGTGCAATTAGTGGTATATGATGAAAGAAATCAATGGTGATGGTTGGATTATATAAGATTAGATGGCTATCACTCTAGTCCTTTCCATCATGTTCTGAAGTTTACCTTGGCATATGCTTTATGCAATGTGTGATGGAGACTAATCAATGACTAAGAATAAATGGAGGATATCTAATGATCATCTCATGTAGTGTTCACATTGTATTTTGAAGGTTACCTCAGAAAGATTCTACTATGATATGTGATGGAATGGAGTTAGTGGAGTTTGACGTAAGTAGGGAGAGGTGGCTACATGTAAGTACACCACTTTGTTTATTCACATTTTTTTTGTGAATTAAACAACATCGAGTGAAATGTGATATACTAATGAGTAGTGATGAAGACATTGGTAGATCCCTTCCTCATAAGGACGATGGAGCAATAAGGAGGACACATGTCCTTTGAGACAGTTGAAGGAATGTAATTGCATCATGAGGTTTCTTCATATTGCAATTTACACTTTCCATGCAAATGAAGTCGTGCCAAGAAAAGAAATTGTGATAACCATCTAGTGGAAAATATTTTATGATGGTGATTGAATGGTGATTGCAAGACTATTTCACATTGCTGAAATAAAGTTCCATGCCCTAAGTAAAGTTGCAATAGACTATGTGAGTGCGATGAAGATCTATGACACCAACTCAAACAGGTTTTAATTGAATGGTTTCATTTTAAAGTTGGATGAGATGAAGGAGGAATGATGGATTGTGGTGTGAAGACAAAAAATTAATGACCCAAGTTTAAATTTGAAGATCAACAATGGCTAGGAAAGGATAGTGGCAGTGAAACCCTCATTGAAGTTGGTAGCCAATACAAAGCATAAAAAATTAATAACTATAACCATTCCAACTACCATGTTTAATGGTGATTGGATCCTTTGGGTGGTGAAGATCATATTCATGTCAAACAAAAGATCAAATACAGAGAATGAACATTAATGAACATAGACCCTATATCAATTACATGCTAAAAATAGCATCGGTACAAAATTTGATGATGATTATGTGTGGATCGATGTACAAGAAGCTTGTTGGAGAAGATAGCCTGTGAGAAAACCCTAGCAAAAGTTTCCAGATTGTAAAAATTGAATATGAAATTAATCCGGATGGTGGTGTGTGGCTCGAGGAAGGTATGATTGTCGGTGAAGATATGACAAAAGAAGAAAATCAAAAAAATTATATGTTCAGCAGAGTGAATGTGAGAGCTAAAGAGCATACAAAGAATGGACATGTGAAGATTGGGTAGAACCAAGAACAAAAATTAGAGATCATTATCAAGGCTTTTCATTCAAGGAGTATAATAGAGAAAGGTGCAAAATAGTGAGAGGTGCAGAGCAAAGAATTGAGTTGCATAGTTTGCAACATAGAGTTGAGTAGTTGCAAATAAAGTTGCATCATTGAATTATGTTCAATAGAACAACTTGTAATATCTTGATTGTAAATATGATTGGTGGGTACCATCAGATAGCTAGGTAGGTGCTCAGTAGGGAGTGGGTTCTTTCTTGGAGTGGGTTCTCCTAAAACCAGTGGATTGGTTTCTCCTTAGGGTTGGTTCCCTTAAAATTTGTAATCAGAGATTCTCATTGTGAGGTTGGATTAGGATAGTAGATCCTAGAAGCTATTCTCACCATTGTTTTTCCCATATTGGGTTTTCCACGTATATGCTATGTTATGTGAAATTGTGTGTGAATGTTTATTTCTTTGCATATTTAGTCTTAATATGCACTAAAAGAGCTAAAAGGAGTTAATTTTCTTTAAGTGTTAAAGGGATAAATTTTAAGTGATCTACTATTTCACCCTCCCTCTCAATAGATTGTCATGTTCCAATATGGTGGCCATATCCACCTCATTTAATTCATTGTACAAGGCTGCTATTCCCCCTAACATTTCATACAACAAAATTTTATTGAACAATGCTTCTAACTTCATGGGAGAGCGAGGTCTTACCGGTTCTATTTTCTTTTGATTTTTCCTTTCATCCAGAGTCTTCTTCAGCATTTTTTTTCCTTTCTTCTTCTTTGATGACACCTTCTTGGTGGCTTCTTTCTCCTTCTCTCTCATGTGAACTACAAAATATCATTTTTCCTTTTCTATTTCTTATTCATTGTCTCTATCCATGATGTCAAATCTCTTTATTTTAACACTTTCTTCACCTTATGAAGCTTCACTTATCCTTTTGTGGACCAAGTATGGTTCTTCCTCCACTTCTTCTTCTTCCTCTTCAATGTTTAAACTTATATTCTTTTCCCTTACTACCTTTTGCTTTGTTCTTTTCTTGGCAAGGATTGTAGGTGGTGTTTCTATAGTAGTTTTCTTCTTTTTAGGCCATGGATTTTGCACAATCAGAGGGTGTTTCTCCTTTACAGTAGGATAATCAATTTATTTTATCTTATAACTAGTAGAGGGCATAGTCTCTAAGGACTTCTAAATAGAAGGACGGGTGGTATATTTTCTACTAGATCTTCTTATGCCTAATGAGCTTCCCAGAGCTCCAACCCTTGATATTCCTTGCTCCACTTGATCCTTTGTGAAGCCCATATCCTCCACAAAATTTTCAACAATATTTTCAACCTTCTTTTTTATCTATGGTTTTCTCTACTCCATATGCACCTCCATATATTTTTCTTCATACGTGCCATAACTTGCTTTAGTGGTATCTTTTGGAAACTTTAACAAAATATCAACAAAACCAATAATCTCTTGTTCATTGATCTCATATCCCAATGTAGGGATACACACTATCATTGGTTCTACTAATTCCATGATGCACTCATATGTTGATACCAAAAATGTGATATCATTTTCATACTTCTCTACCATTTTCCTAGGAATTTTGTCTCTTGCATGCATCCTCGTTTGAAAAAATGAAAAGAAAGCAACAAGAGCCTCATCTCGTGCCTTCACATCATCAAGAATTCTCATAAAGTCTTCAATCTAATGAGAAATGAGTCTACCTTGCAACCATTCCACACTTTTAGTTATGGGGAGTTCCTTTAAGAAGTAGAAAAGTAGACATGCAAGTAAGGTTCCATACTTGAATAAATACTTCTTTTCCTTTGTTTGTTTCAATTTCTCCATTAACTATTTTCTGAGCAATTCAAAAAGATCATAGTCAAGCCATTTTTCCACCATTTCATATGCAACATTGATTGTGGTGGCAAATACAGAGTTTTCTCTATTTGTGAAGTCAATCTTGTAACCAATCAACATAGCTACATACTTCACAACTATATTTTTTTATATTGATTATTGTTAAATCTCTCTTATCATATGTAGCACCTATAAGGTGCATTACAACCTCATTCTTAATTGATTTTAGTACTAGAACAAGTTTGATGGAGCATAGACCTATAACCTCTCTAATCACATCCTTTGCAATCATTCTAGGAATGTTAGTCTAGAGAAATTTATCATTAATTAGATTCTTAATGCAATCATAACCCATTTATGATCAAAGTAAAAAAATTGAAGCCATTGCCACACATCAAGTTTCTTTGCAACTAGGTTTTGGTATTATGGTTTTAGGTAATATTTTCTAGTAAGCTCTTTCACCCATACATCTCCTAGCTTCGTGTGATCATATTCTCTATCTTGTTGATGCAGGAGCATCCTTGGTTCTCAGAAATCTTGCATCAACCAAAAATATTTTCATTCAGTTTTGTTCTTGTTCAGTTCTTATTCTTGTTCAAGTTGGTAGATCCAGTATTTCTTTGTTTTTGATCACCAAACCTCGTGGATATATGGTTTCATTGAGGACATGTTCAATTTCCTTAATCAAAGTTTTTAGCTCGATTGGATCTTTTTCTAGCAAGTTATCACTTATGGATTGAGTGACAGATTTGGAACTGGCCCCAGAATAATTCCAAAACCTAATGGCTAGTTTAAATGATCATGGACCCTTCCCATGACTTGAAGATCCTCACGTTGTGTTTTGAATTGTACCATGGAGTTTCCTCTACCTTGATTTTAGGTCCACACTTCATCATGCGCAATCTACCATGGAAAAAATTTAAATTTGAGGTTGACTTGTAATGATCTCTGGCTGACGTGGATGTTTCTTGACCCACAAATATGATATAAATCTTGTAATAGATCATTAGGAAAAGGGGGAATCAATATCAAGTAGGATACGAAGAATATAGAGTTTGATCTGTAAGATTTTTTCCCACATGTATGCACACTCTATTTTGAGCATGTTGTATCAGGCCTGTGAGCCGAATCTATAAGCCCGGATGTGGCCGACTACATGTAATCAAAAAAAATTATAATAAGAATGTTTGTATCTGCATTTGCCTCCATATTTTTTGTTGCTTATATTCTATTACTCTAGTTGCACAGTCTGGATTGTTCTCTTTGAGGACCCTCCTACCATGACTTCACTAGATTGGTATCAAAGAGAGATTTGTTACTTACAAGATTGTCAGAGTTTGTGCAATCTTGTTGAAGATTTTTTGTGGGGTGGCAGACTGGGGATCTGACCTACAACTACAGAAGACTTGTTTAAAGATGGCGAAAAGAAGAAATGGTAGAGGAAATGGAGCACGTGGAAATGAAGACCTAGCTGTAATCAAGATGTTGAGAGGAAGTGATGCTAGATTCGAAGCTGTTGAAAAAACCAAGAGGAGAGGTCAACCAATTGATGATCTGAGTGATGAAGAAGTAGAAGAACAAGAAGAAGTTGTAAGAGAAGAGAAACATGTCCCTGATCAGGGAGAAGAAAGGTTCATAAGAGCCCTAAGCAGAGTAAAAACTAAACCACATTTCAATCCACTGGATTATAATGCTAATTTGGATTTAGATGATTTTCTAGATTGGATAACAAAGATGGAAAAGTACTTTGATTTTGAAGGTACCCCAAAATATAAGATGGTGAATTTTTCTTGTACAAAGTTGAGAGGACATGCATCCTATTGATGGGAACATTGGTAGACAAATAGGAAAAGAAAATGAAATGAGAAGATAAGATCGTGGAATCAAATGGTGAATAAGCTGAAGACAAATTTCATGCCTACTGACTATCAGATCAATTTGTTTTGAAAGTTGCAAAATTTGAAGCAGAAGGAGTTAAGTGTGATAGAATATATTGAGGATTTCTACAAGTTGAATATCGGATATGGACATTTAGAAGATGAGACCAAGCAAGTAACTCGATCTATGAATGGTTTGAGGTTGTCTATACAAGATGAGATCAGTTTGATTAAGTTACCAAGTGTGGAGGAGGCATATCAATGTTCCCTAAAATTAGAAGAGAAGCTAAACAAAAGACATGAGCAGAGACAGAGAGGAAGAGGTGGAAGATTTCAGAAAGGAAGGATTTTTACTAGAGGAGGAAGAGGATATTTTCCAGATCAGAACAAGGATAAGGAGGTTAGTAAGAATGATAATTCATACCAAAGAGATGATGGGAACTCTTATCTAAGAGGAGGATATGGTGGTTACCGAAATGAAGGATATAGAAAAGATGATAGAGGACAGGAGAAAAGAGTATTTAGGGGAACTTGTTTCAAATGTGGTGAAGGACATAGAGCCTTTGAATGCAAATAGGGAGAAACAAGAAGAAAGACTGAGAACAATATAAGAATATCATTTATTGATGATAATCATGTTGGATCACCTAATCAACCAGAAGAAGGAGAAGTGTTGGTGAATAGGATGGTATTGTGCCAAAGTGAATTGGAGAAGGAACCATTGCAAAGAAAGAATTTGTTTCGGACTAGATGCAACGTAGTTGGTAAATGTTGTAAAGTAATCATTGATAGTGGAAGCTCAAAGAACTTGGCTTCTGAAGAAATGGTGACCAAATTGAAGTTGGAAATATTGAAACACCTGAAGCCCTATCAGATAGCTTGGATTCAAGATGAGCATAAGATACGGGTAAGTGAACAATGTTTGGTGAAATTGAAGATAGGAAATTATCATGATGAATTTTTGTGTGATATAATGCCTATGGATGTATGCCATATTTTTTTGGGAATACCTTGGTAGTATGATAGACAGGCTATTCATGATGGAAAAAAGAACATATACACTATTGTTGCTAATGGGGTGAAGCAGACTTTGTTACCCTTGGAGGATGTTTCTAAAGTTGAGGTTTGCATGACTGCTATATTTTTTTTGGTTGATGGGAGGATATTTTTGGATGGAATGAGACATGAGAACATGTGTTATGCCTTAGTGCCTAAGAGGGTGGAAGACTTGAAGCATGTAGAAGGACAACCTAAGGAGATAAAGGAATTGTTGGCCAAATATGAAGCTATCATTTCAGATAATGTACCTGATAGATTGCCACCTGTAAGGAGTATTATTCATTGCATGGATATGATTCCTGGAGCTAGTTTTCCTAATAAAGAAACACATCGGATGACACCAACATACAATGAAGAGTTGAATAGACAAGTGCAAGAGTTGTTGAGAAAAGTTTTCATCAGAGAAAGCTTAAGCCCTTGTGTAGTACCTGCATCGCTAGCACCTAAGAAGGATGGAGAATGGAGGATGTGTATAGACTCTAGAGCCATAAACAATATCACAATGAAGTATAGATTTCCTTTGCCCTGGATGGATGAAATTATGGATTGTTTGAGTGGAGCTAAATATGTTACAAAGATAGATTTGAAGTCATCAAATCAGAATCAGAGAAGGGGATGAATGGAAGACAACATTCAAGAAAAATGAAGGATTGTATGAGTGGTTGGTGATGCCTTTTGGACTAACAAACACACCTAGTACTTTCATGAGGCTGATGAATGAAGTATTGAATAAATTCTTGGGAAAGTTTGTGATTGTCTATTTGGATGACATCTTGATTTTTAGTAAGACTAGACAAGAACATTTGTTACATATAGGACAAGTTTCGTAGAGGTTGAGGGAAGAGAAGTTGTTGATAAACATCAAGAACTGTAGTTTTATGAAGGAAGAATTGGTATATCTTGGGTTTGTGAGATCTATGAATGGATTGAAGATGGATCCTGAGAAGGTAAGAGAAATTGTTGAATGGCCTACACCTGAAATCATTCCAGAGGTATGATCATTTCATGGATTAGCTAGTTTCTACCAAAATTTCATTAGGAATTTCAGTTTTATTTGCATCCCTATGACATAAACAATGAGAGAA